>JASVEL010001787.1:0-170223 GCA_032618575.1 Nicotiana noctiflora
TTTTTAGCCGCAAGACCCTCGGTTTTTTGGCCGGGGTTAAAATAAATGGCTCCGCAGTTTTCTAACTGGGAGATCCTCGGTTTTCTGACCGGGAAGAAGAGTTTCACGGCTTTCTGGCCGGAATTCAAATAATGTCTAACGGTTTTTTGGCCGCAAGACCCTCTGTTTTTTGGCCGGGGTTAAAATAAATGGCTCTGCAGTTTTCTGACTAGGAGATCCTCGGTTTTCTGACCGGGAAGAAGAGTTTCACGGCTTTCTGGCCGGAATTCAAACAATGTCTAACGGCTTTTTGGCTGCAAGACCCTCAATTTTTTGGCCGGGGTTAAAATAAATGGCTTCGCAGTTTTCTGACTGGGAGATCCTCGGTTTTATGACCGGGAAGAAGAGTTTCACGGCTTTCTGGTCGAATTCAAATAATGTCTAACGGTTTTTGGCCGCAAGACCCTCGGTTTTTTGGCCGGGGTTAAAATAAATGGCTCCGCAGTTTTCTGACTGGGAGATCCTCGGTTTTCTGACCGGGGATAAAAGTTTCACGGCTTTCTGGCCGGAATTCAAACAATGTCTAACGGTTTTTTGGCCGTCAGATCCTCGGTTTTTTGGCCGGGGTAAAAGTAAATGGCTCCGCAGTTTTCTGACTGGGGAGATCCTCCGTTTTTTGACCGGGATAAAAGTTTCACGGCTTTCTGGCCGGAATTCAAACAATGTCTAACGGTTTTTGGCCGTCAGACCCTCGGTTTTTTGGCCGGGTAAAAGTAAATGGCTCCGCAGGTTTTGGCTGGGAGATCCTCGGTTTTTTGACCGGGATAAAAGTTTCACGGCTTTCTGGCCGAATTCAAACAATGTCTAACGGTTTTTTGGCCGTCAGACCTCGGTTTTTTGGCCGGGTTAAAGTAAATGGCTCCGCAGTTTTCCGACCGGGAGATCCTCGGTTTTCTGACCGGGGATAAAGTTTCACCGCTTTCTGGCCGGAATTCAAACAATGTCTAACGGTTTTTTGGCCGCAAGACCCTCGGTTTTTGGCCGGGTAAAAGTAAATGGCTCCGCAGTTTTTTTGACTGGGGAGATCCTCGGTTTTTGACCGGGGATAAAAGTTTCACGGCTTTCCGGCCGGAATTCAAACAATGTCTAACGGTTTTTTGGCCGTCAGACCCTCGGTTTTTTGGCCGGGGTTAAAGTAAATGGCTCCGCAGTTTTCTGACTGGGAGATCCTCGGTTTTCTGACCGGGGATAAAAGTTTCACGGCTTTCTGGCCGTAATTCAAACAATGTCTAACGGTTTTTTGGCCGTCAGACCTCGGTTTTTTGGCCGGGGTAAAAGTAAATGGTTCCGCAGTTTTCTGACTGGGAGATCCTCGGTTTTCTGACCGGGGATAAAAGTTTTACGGCTTTCTGGCCGGAATTCAAACAATGTCTAACGGTTTTTTTTGCCGTCAGACCCTCGGTTTTTTGGCCGGGGTTAAAGTAAATGGCTCCGCAGTTTTCCGACCGGGAGATCCTCGGTTTTCTGACCGGGGATAAAAGTTTCACGGCTTTCCGGCCGGAATTCAAACAATGTCTAACGGTTTTTTGGCCGTCAGACCCTCGGTTTTTTGGCCGGGTTAAAGTAAGTTGCTCCGCAGTTTTTCTGACTGGGAGATCCTCGGTTTTTTGACCGGGATAAAAGTTTCACGGCTTTCTGGCCGAATTCAAACAATGTCTAACGGTTTTTTGGCCGTCAGACCCTCGGTTTTTTGGCCGGGTAAAAGTAAATGGCTCCGCAGGTTTTGGCTGGGAGATCCTCGGTTTTTTGACCGGGGATAAAAGTTTCACGGCTTTCCGGCCGGAATTCAAACAATGTCTAACGGTTTTTTGGCCGCAGACCCTCGGCTTTTTGGCCGGGTAAAAGTAAATGGCTCCGCAGCTTTCGACCGGGAGATCCTCGGTTTTTTGACCGGGATAAAAGTTTCACCGCTTTCTGGCCGAATTCAAACAATGTCTAACGGTTTTTTGGCCGTCACAGACCCTCGGTTTTTTGGCCGGGTTAAAGTAAATGGCTCCGCAGTTTTCTGATTGGGAGATCCTCGGTTTTTTGACCGGGATAAAAGTTTCACGGCTTTCTGGCCGAATTCAAACAATGTCTAACGGTTTTTTGGCCGCAAGACCCTCGGTTTTTTGGCCGGTGTAAAAGTAAATGGCTCCGCAGTTTTCTGACTGGGAGATCCTCGGTTTTCTGACCGGGATAAAAGTTGCTTTCTGGCCGGAATTCAAACAATGTCTAATGGTTTTTTGGCCGTCAGACCCTCGGTTTTTTGGCCGGGTTAAAGTAAATGGCTCCGCAGTTTTCTGACTGGGAGATCCTCGGTTTTCTGACCGGGATGAAAGTTTCACGGCTTTCTGGCCGGAATTCAAACAATGTCTAACGGTTTTTTGGCCGTCAAGCCCTCGATTTTTTGGTCGGGGTTAAAGTAAATGGCTCCGCAGTTTTCTAACTGGGAGATCCTCGGTTTTCTGACCGGGGATGAAAGTTTCAACTGCTTTCTGGCCGGAATTCAAACGATGTCTAACGGATTTTTGGCCGTCAGACCCTCGGTTTTTTGGCCGGGGTTAAAGTAAATAACTCTGCAGTTTTCTGACTGGGAGATCCTCGGTTTTCTGACCGGGGATGAAAGTTTCACGGCTTTCCGCCGCAATTCAAACAATGTCTAACGGTTTTTGGCGGCCAGGGCCGGGGTTAAAATAAATGGCTCCGCAGTTTTCTGACTGGGAGATCCTCGGTTTTCTGACCGGGGATAAAAGTTTCACGGCTTTCTGGCCGGAATTCAAACAATGTCTAACGGTTTTTTGGCCGTCAGACCCTCGGTTTTTTTGGCCGGGGTTAAAGTAAATGGCTCCGCAGCTTTCCGACTGGGAGATCCTCGGTTTTTTGACCGGGGATAAAAGGTTCACGGCTTTCTGGCCGGAATTCAAACAATGTCTAACGGTTTTTTGGCCGCAAGACCCTCGGTTTTTTGGCCGGGGTTAAAATAAATGGCTCCGCAGTTTTCTGACTGGGAGATCCTCGGTTTTCTGATAGGGGATAAAAGTTTCACGGCTTTCTATCCGGAATTCAAACAATGTCTAACGGTTTTTTGGCCGTCAGACCTCGGTTTTTTGGCCGGGTTAAAGTAAATGGCTCCAGCTTTTCTGACCGGGAGATCCTCGCTTTTTGACCGGGATAAAAGTTTCACGGCTTTCCGTCGGAATTCAAACAATGTCTAACGGTTTTTTGGCCGCAGACCCTCGGTTTTTTGGCCGGGTTAAAGTAAATGGCTCCGCAGTTTTCCGATTGGGAGATCCTCGTTTTTTGACCGGGATAAAAGTTTCACGGCTTTCTGGCCGAATTCAAACAATGTCTAACGGTTTTTGGCCGTCGGACCCTCGGTTTTTTGGCCGGGTAAAAGTAAATGGCTCCGCAGCTTTTCTCTGACCGGGAGATCCTCGGCTTTTGACCGGGATAAAAGTTTCACGGCTTTCTGGCCCGAATTCAAACAATGTCTAACGGTTTTTTGGCCGCAAGACCCTCGGTTTTTTGGCCGGGTAAAAGTAAATGGCTCCGCAGCTTTTCTGACCGGGAGATCCTCGTTTTTTGACCGGGATAAAAGTTTCACCGCTTTCCGCCGAATTCAAACAATGTCTAACGGTTTTTGGCCGTCGACCTCGGTTTTTTGGCCGGGTAAAAGTAAATGGCTCTGCAGTTTTCTGACTGGGGAGATCCTCGGTTTTTTGACCGGGATAAAAGTTTCACGGCTTTCTGGCCGAATTCAAACAATGTCTAACGGTTTTTTGGCCGTCGACCCTCGGTTTTTTGGCCGGGTTAAAGTAAATGGCTCCGCAGCTTTCCGACTCGGAGATCCTCGCTTTTTGACCGGGGATAAAAGTTTCACGGCTTTCTGGCCGAATTCAAACAATGTCTAACGGTTTTTTGGCCGCAGACCCTCGGTTTTTTGGCCGGGTAAAAGTAAATGGCTCCGCAGCTTTTCTGACCGGGAGATCCTCGCTTTTTGACCGGGATAAAAGTTTCACGCTTTCTCTGGCCGAATTCAAACAATGTCTAACGGTTTTTGGCCGTCAGACCCTCGGTTTTTTGGCCGGGTTAAAGTAAATGGCTCCGCAGTTTTCTGATGGGGAGATCCTCGGTTTTTGACCGGGATAAAAGTTTCACGGCTTTCTGGCCGAATTCAAACAATGTCTAACGGTTTTTGGCCGCAGACCTCGGTTTTTTGGCCGGGGTTAAAGTAAATGGCTCCGCAGTTTTCTGACCGGGAGATCCTCGGTTTTTTGACCGGGATAAAAGTTTCACCGCTTTCTGGCCGGAATTCAAACAATGTCTAACGGTTTTTTGGCCGCCAGACCCTCGGCTTTTTGGCCGGGGTTAAAATAAATGGCTCCGCAGTTTTCTGACTGGGAGATCCTCGGTTTTCTGACCGGGGATAAAAGTTTCGCGGCTTTCTGGAAGGAATTCAAACAATGTCTAACGGTTTTTTGGCCGTCAGATCCTCGGTTTTTTGGCCGGGTAAAAGTAAATGGCTCCGCAGTTTTTTGACTAGGGAGATCCTCGGTTTTCTGACCGGGGATAAAAGTTTCACGGCTTTCTGGCCGGAATTCAAACAATGTCTAACGGTTTTTTGGCCGTCGGACCCTCGGTTTTTTGGCCGGGGTAAAAGTAAATGGCTCCGCAGCTTTTCGACCGGGAGATCCTCGGTTTTTTGACCGGGATAAAAGTTTCACGGCTTTCGGCCGAATTCAAACAATGTCTAACGGTTTTTTGGCCGTCGACCCTCGGTTTTTTGGCCGGGTGAAAGTAAATGGCTCCGCAGTTTTCCGATCGGGAGATCCTCGGCTTTTTGACCGGGATAAAAGTTTCACCGCTTTCCGGCCGGAATTCAAACAATGTCTAACGGTTTTTTGGCCGTCGACCCTCGGTTTTTTGGCCGGGTAAAGTAAATGGCTCCGCAGCTTTTCGACCGGGAGATCCTCGTTTTTTGACCGGGATAAAAGTTTCACGGCTTTCCGGCCGAATTCAAACAATGTCTAACGGTTTTTTGGCCGTCAAGTCCTCGGTTTTTTGGCCGGGTAAAAGTAAATGGCTCCGCAGTTTTCCGACTGGGGAGATCCTCGGTTTTTTGACCGGGATAAAAGTTTCACGGCTTTCTGGCCGAATTCAAACAATGTCTAA
Organism: Nicotiana noctiflora; assembly: GCA_032618575.1. NCBI lineage: Eukaryota > Viridiplantae > Streptophyta > Magnoliopsida > Solanales > Solanaceae > Nicotiana > Nicotiana noctiflora. The sequence goes on from JASVEL010001787.1 coordinate 5,194, forward strand.
CGGTTTTTTGGCCGCAAGACCCTCGGTTTTTTGGCCGGGTAAAAGTAAATGGCTCCGCAGTTTTCCGACTCGGAGATCCTCGGCTTTTTGACCGGGATGAAAGTTTCACGGCTTTTGGCCGAATTCAAACAATGTCTAACGGTTTTTGGCCGCAGACTCGGTTTTTTGGCCGGGTAAAAGTAAATGGCTCCGCAGTTTTTCTGACTGGGAGATCCTCGGTTTTTTGACCGGGATAAAAGTTTCACGGCTTTCGGCCGAATTCAAACAATGTCTAACGGTTTTTTGGCCGTCAGACCCTCGGTTTTTTGGCCGGGTAAAAGTAAATGGCTCCGCAGTTTTCTGACTCGGGAGATCCTCGGTTTTCTGACCGGGATAAAAGTTTCACGGCTTTCTGGCCGGAATTCAAACAATGTCTAACGGTTTTTTGGCCGCAGGACCCTCGGTTTTTTGGCCGGGGTAAAAGTAAATGGCTCCGCAGTTTTCTCACTGGGAGATCCTCGCTTTTTGACCGGGATAAAAGTTTCACTGCTTTCGGCCGGAATTCAAACAATGTCTAACGGTTTTTTGGCCGTCAGACCCTCGGTTTTTGGCCGGGTTAAAGTAAATGGCTCCGCAGTTTTCTGACGGGAGATCCTCGGTTTTTGACCGGGGATAAAAGTTTCACCGCTTTCTGGCCGAATTCAAACAATGTCTAACGGTTTTTTGGCCGCTAGACCTCGGTTTTTTGGCCGGGTAAAAGTAAATGGCTCCGCAGTTTTCTGATCGGGAGATCCTCGGTTTTTTGACCGGGATAAAAGTTTCACCGCTTTCCGGCCGGAATTCAAACAATGTCTAACGGTTTTTTGGCCGTCGGACCCTCGGTTTTTTGGCCGGGGTAAAAGTAAATGGCTCCGCAGTTTTCTGACCGGGAGATCCTCGGTTTTCTGACCGGGGATAAAAGTTTCACGGCTTTCTGGCCCGGAATTCAAACAATGTCTAACGGTTTTTTGGCCGCCAGACTCTCGGTTTTTTGGCCGGGGTTAAAATAAATGGCTCCGCAGTTTTCTTTGACTGGGAGATCCTCGGTTTTTTGACCGGGGATAAAAGTTTCACGGCTTTCTGGCCGAATTCAAACAATGTCTAACGGTTTTTTGGCCGTCGACCCTCGGTTTTTTGGCCGGGGTTAAAGTAAATGGCTCCGCAGTTTTCGACGGGGAGATCCTCGGTTTTTGACCGGGATAAAAGTTTCACGGCTTTCTGGCCGAATTCAAACAATGTCTAACGGTTTTTTGGCCGTAGACCCTCGGTTTTTTGGCCGGGTTAAAGTAAATGGCTCCGCAGTTTTCTTGACCGGGAGATCCTCGGTTTTTTGACCGGGGATAAAAGTTTCACTGGCTTTCCGGCCGGAATTCAAACAATGTCTAACGGTTTTTTGGCCGTCAGACCCTCGGTTTTTTGGCCGGGTAAAAGTAAATGGCTCCGCAGTTTTCTGACTCGGAGATCCTCGGTTTTTTGACCGGGGATAAAAGTTTCACGGCTTTCTGGCCGGAATTCAAACAATGTCTAACGGTTTTTTGGCCGTCAGATCCTCGGTTTTTTGGCCGGGGTAAAAGTAAATTGCTCCGCAGTTTTTCTGACTGGGAGATCCTCGGTTTTTTGACCGGGATAAAAGTTTCACGGCTTTCTGGCCGGAATTCAAACAATATCTAACGGTTTTTTGGCCGTCAGATCCTCGGTTTTTTGGCCGGGGTAAAAGTAAATGGCTCCGCAGTTTTCTGACTGGGAGATCCTCGGTTTTTTGACCGGGATAAAAGTTTCACGGCTTTCTGGCCGGAATTCAAACAATATCTAACGGTTTTTTGGCCGTCAGATCCTCGGTTTTTTGGCCGGGGTAAAAGTAAATGGCTCCGCAGTTTTCTGACTGGGGAGATCCTCGGTTTTCTGACCGGGGATAAAAGTTTCACGGCTTTTTGGCCGGAATTCAAACAATGTCTAACGGTTTTTTGGCCGCAAGACCTCGGTTTTTTGGCCGGGGTTAAAATAAATGGCTCCGCAGGTTTCTGACTGGGAGATCCTCGGTTTTTGACCGGGAATAAAAGTTTCACGGCTTTCTTTCCGGAATTCAAATAATGTCTAACGATTTTTTGGCCGCCAGACACTCGGTTTTTTGGCCGGGTAAAATTAAATGGCTCCGCAGTTTTCTGACTGGGAGATCCTCGGTTTTCTGATAGGGGATAAAAGTTTCACGGCTTTCTATCCGGAATTCAAACAATGTCTAACGGTTTTTTGGCCGTCAGACCTCGGTTTTTTGGCCGGGGTAAAAGTAAATGGTTCCGCAGTTTTCTGACTGGGAGATCCTCGGTTTTCTGACCGGGGATAAAAGTTTCACGGCTTTCTGGCCCGAATTCAAACAATGTCTAACGGTTTTTTGGCCGCAAGACCCTCGGTTTTTTGGCCGGGGTTAAAAGTAAATTGCTCCGCAGTTTTTCTGACTGGGAGATCCTCGGTTTTTTGACCGGGATAAAAGTTTCACGGCTTTCTGGCCGGAATTCAAACAATGTCTAACGGTTTTTGGCCGCAAGACCCTCGGTTTTTTGGCCGGGTAAAAGTAAATGGCTCCGCAGTTTTCTGGGGGAGATCCTCGGTTTTTGACCGGGATAAAAGTTTCACGGCTTTCGGCCGGAATTCAAACAATGTCTAACGGTTTTTGGCCGCGAGACTCGGTTTTTGGCCGGGTAAAAGTAAATGGCTCCGCAGTTTTTCTGACTGGGAGATCCTCGGTTTTTTGACCGGGATAAAAGTTTCACGGCTTTCCGGCCGGAATTCAAACAATGTCTAACGGTTTTTGGCCGCTAGATCCTCGGTTTTTTGGCCGGGTAAAAGTAAATGGCTCCGCAGTTTTCTGACTGGGAGATCCTCGGTTTTCTGACCGGGATAAGAGTTTCACGGCTTTCTGGCCGAATTCAAACAATGTCTAACGGTTTTTTGGCCGTCAGACCCTCGGTTTTTTGGCCGGGTTAAAGTAAATGGCTCCGCAGTTTTCTGACTGGGAGATCCTCGGTTTTTTGACCGGGATAAAAGTTTCACGGCTTTCCGGCCGGAATTCAAACAATGTCTAACGGTTTTTTGGCCGTCAGATCCTCGGTTTTTTGGCCGGGGTAAAAGTAAATGGCTCCGCAGTTTTCTGACTGGGGAGATCCTCGGTTTTTGACCGGGGATAAAAGTTTCACGGCTTTCTGGCCGGAATTCAAACAATATCTAACGATTTTTTGGCCGTCAGATCCTCGGTTTTTTGGCCGAGGAAAAAGTAAATGGCTCCGCAGTTTTTTGACTGGGGAGATCCTCGGTTTTTGACCGGGATAAAAGTTTCACGGCTTTCTGGCCGGAATTCAAACAATATCTAACGGTTTTTTGGCCGTCAGATCCTCGGTTTTTTGGCCGGGGTAAAAGTAAATGGCTCCGCAGTTTTCTGACCGGGAGATCCTCGGTTTTTTGACCGGGGATAAAAGTTTCACGGCTTTCTGGCCGGAATTCAAACAATATCTAACGGTTATTTGGCCGTCAGACCCTCGGATTTTTGGCCGGGGTTGAAGTGAATGGCTCCGCAGTTTTCTGACTGGGAGATCCTCGATTTTCTGACCGGGGATAAAAGTTTCACGGCTTTCTGGCCGGAATTCAAACAATGTCTAACGGTTTTTTGGCCGCAGGACCCTCGGTTTTTTGGCCGGGGTAAAAGTAAATGGCTCCGCAGTTTTCTGACTGGGAGATCCTTGGTTTTCTGACCAGGGATAAAAGTTTCACGGCTTTCTGGCCGGAATTCAAATAATGTCTAACGGTTTTTGGCCGTCAGATCCTCGGTTTTTTGGCCGGGGTAAAAGTAAATGGCTCCGCAGTTTTCTGACTGGGAGATCCTCGGTTTTCTGACCGGGATAAAAGTTTCACGGCTTTCCGGCCGGAATTCAAACAATATCTAACGGTTTTTTGGCCGTCAGACCCTCGGTTTTTTGGCCGGGGTTAAAGTAAATGGCTCTGCAGTTTTCTGACTGGGAGATCCTCGTTTTTTGACCGGGGATAAAAGTTTCACGGCTTTCTGGCCGGAATGCTTACTGCTTACTGCTTACTGCTTACTGACCTCCTTATTACACCAAAAGAAATTAAAGCTGAACTAGCTATGCTATCAAACTATGAGTTACAAGATTCCTATCTATGATTCTCTTGAAAACTTGATCTTGAATCTTAGCTGATTTGCTGTAGACCTCGATCTGAATCTTGATGCTCCACAAGCTGTGCGTGCTCGTTTATTTCTGTAACATTGAGTGAAACGGAGTCGGCGGAGCTTGTTACTTCAATCATTTTCTGAGCAATCCGCGCCTTTGTTTACTCCAACGTTTGAAATCTTTTCTCTCGGTTCTTTTCTTCACTCTGGATTGATGTTCCATTTGTAGGTTATCTCGATCCTTGCATCCCGAGGTCAAACCTATTTAGACAACAAAACAAACAAACGAACGAAATTTTTCTGCCCCAGTTTTGCTAGGAAAATTTTGTGAGTTAGTTGTGACACAGAAAGTGATTAAAAAGACTCTTTGGTATTGGGTAAGAAAATCACAGTTTCACAAATAAACGTTCCACGCCTTTCTGGCCGGGATTTTGAAGAAGAGTTTCACGGCTTTCTAGCCGGAATTCGAACAATGTCTAACGGTTTTTGGCCGCTAGACCCTCGGTTTTTTGGCCGGGGTTAAAATAAATGGTTCCGCAGTTTTTTGACTGGGAGATCCTCGATTTTCTGACCGGGGATAAAAGTTTCACGGCTTTTTGGCCGGAATTCAAACAATGTCTAACGGTTTTTTGGCCGCAAGACCTCGGTTTTTTGGCCGGGGTTAAAATAAATGGCTCCGCAGGTTTCTGACTGGGAGATCCTCGGTTTTTGACCGGGAATAAAAGTTTCACGGCTTTCTTTCCGGAATTCAAACAATGTCTAACGATTTTTTGGCCGCCAGACACTCGGTTTTTTGGCCGGGGTTAAAATAAATGGCTCCGCAGTTTTCTGACTGGGAGATCCTCGGTTTTCTGACCGGGGATAAAAGTTTCACGGCTTTCTGGCCGGAATTCAAACAATATCTAACGGTTTTTTGGCCGTCAGATCCTCGGTTTTTTGGCCGGGGTAAAAGTAAATGGCTCCGCAGTTTTCTGACTGGGAGATCCTCGGTTTTTTGACCGGGATAAAAGTTTCACGGCTTTCTGGCCGGAATTCAAACAATATCTAACGGTTTTTGGCCGTCAGATCCTCGGTTTTTTGGCCGGGGTAAAAGTAAATGGCTCCGCAGGTTTTGGCTGGGAGATCCTCGGTTTTTTTGACCGGGGATAAAAGTTTCACGGCTTTCTGGCCGGAATTCAAACAATGTCTAATGGTTTTTTGGCCGTCAGACCCTCGGTTTTTTGGCCGGGTTAAAGTAAATGGCTCCGCAGTTTTCTGACTGGGAGATCCTCGGTTTTCTGACCGGGGATAAAAGTTTCACGGCTTTCTGGCCGGAATTCAAACAATGTCTAACGGTTTTTTGGCCGCAAGACCCTCGGTTTTTTGGCCGGGGTTAAAGTAAATGGCTCCGCAGTTTTCTGACTGGGAGATCCTCGGTTTTCTGACCGGGGATAAAAGTTTCACGGCTTTCTGGCCAGAATTCAAACAATGTCTAACGGTTTTTTGGCCGTCAGACCCTCGGTTTTTTGGCCGGGGTAAAAGTAAATGGCTCCGCAGTTTTCTGACCGGGAGATCCTCGGTTTTCTGACCGGGGATAAAAGTTTCACGGCTTTCTGGCCGGAATTCAAACAATGTCTAACGGTTTTTTGGCCGCAAGACCCTCGGTTTTTTGGCCGGGGTAAAAGTAAATGGCTCCGCAGTTTTCTGACTGGGAGATCCTCGGTTTTTTGACCGGGGATAAAAGTTTCACGGCTTTCTGGCCGGAATTCAAATAATGTCTAACGGTTTTTTGGCCGTCAGACCCTCGGTTTTTTGGCCGGGGTAAAAGTAAATGGCTCCGCAGTTTTCTGACTGGGAGATCCTCGGTTTTTTGACCGGGGATAAAAGTTTCACGGCTTTCTGGCCGGAATTCAAACAATGTCTAACGGTTTTTTGGCCGTCAGACCCTCGGTTTTTTGGCCGGGGTTAAAGTAAATGGCTCCGCAGTTTTCTGACTGGGAGATCCTCGGCTTTCCGGCCGGAATTCAAACAATGTCTAACGGTTTTTGGCCGCTAGACTCTCGGTTTTTGGCCGGGGATAAAATAAATGGCTCCGCAGTTTTCTGACTGGGAGATCCTCGGTTTTCTGATCGGGGATAAGAGTTTCACGGCTTTCTGGCCGAATTCAAACAATGTCTAACGGTTTTTTGGCCGTCAGACCCTCGGTTTTTTGACCGGGGTTAAAATAAATGGCTCCGCAGTTTTCTGACTAGGAGATCCTCGGTTTTCTGACCGGGGATAAACGTTTCACGGCTTTCTGGCCGGAATTCAAATAATGTCTAATGGTTTTTTGGCCGCCAGACCCTCGGTTTTTGGCCGGGGTAAAAGTAAATGGCTCCGCAGTTTTTTTGACTGGGGAGATCCTCGGTTTTTTGACCGGGGATAAAAGTTTCACGGCTTTCGCCGGAATTCAAACAATGTCTAACGGTTTTTTGGCTGTCAGACCCTCGATCTTTTGGCCGGGGTTAAAGTAAATGGCTTCGCAGTTTTCTGACTGGGAGATCCTTGGTTTTCTGACCGGGGAGAAAAGTTTCACGGCTTTCTGGCCGGAATTCAAACAATGTCTAACGGTTTTTTGGCCGCAAGACCCTCGGTTTTTTGGCCGGGTTAAAATAAATGGCTCCGCAGTTTTCTGACTGGGAGATCCTCGGTTTTCTGACCGGGGATAAAAGTTTCACGGCTTTCCGGCCGGAATTCAAACAATGTCTAACGGTTTTTTGGCCGTCAGACCCTCGGTTTTTTGGCCGGGGTAAAAGTAAATGGCTCCGCAGTTTTTTGACTGGGAGATCCTCGGTTTTTTGACCGGGGATAAAAGTTTCACGGCTTTCTGGCCGGAATTCAAACAATGTCTAACGGTTTTTTGGCCGTCAGACCCTCGATTTTTTGGTCGGGGTTAAAGTAAATGGCTCCGCAGTTTTCTGACTGGGAGATCCTCGATTTTCTGACCAGGGATAAAAGTTTCACGGCTTTCTGGTCGGAATTCAAACAATGTCTAACGGTTTTTGGCCGTCAGACCCTCGGCTTTTTGGCCGGGGTAAAAATAAATGGCTCCGTAGTTGTCTGATTGGGAGATCCTTGGTTTTTTGAATGGGGATAAATGTTTCACGGCTTTCTGGCCGGAATTCAAACAATATCTAACGGTTTTTTGGCCGTCAGATCCTCGGTTTTTTGGCCGGGGTAAAAATAAATGGCTCCGCAGTTTTTTGACTGGGAGATCCTCGGTTTTTGACCGGGATAAAAGTTTCACGGCTTTCTGGCCGGAATTCAAACAATATCTAACGGTTTTTTGGTCGTCAGATCCTCGGTTTTTTGGCCGGGGTAAAAGTAAATGGTTCCGCAGTTTTCTGACTGGGGAGATCCTCGGTTTTTTGACCGGGATAAAAGTTTCACGGCTTTCTGGTCGAAATTCAAACAATGTCTAACGGTTTTTTCGCCGCCAGACCCTCAGTTTTTTGGCCGGGGTTAAAATAAATGGCTCCGCAGTTTTCTGACTGGGAGATCCTCGGTTTTCTGACCGGGGATAAAAGTTTCACGGCTTTCCGGCCGGAATTCAAACAATGTCTAACGGTTTTTTGGCCGTCAGACCCTCGGTTTTTTGGCCGGGGTTAAAGTAAATGGCTCCGCAGTTTTCTGACCAGGAAATCCTCGGTTTTCTGACCGGGGATAAAAGTTTCACGGCTTTCTGGCCTGAATTCAAACAATGTCTAACGGTTTTTTGGCCGTCGGACCCTCGGTTTTTTGGCCGGGGTTAAAGTAAATGGCTCCGCAGTTTTCTGACTGGGAGATCCTCGGTTTTCTGACCGGGGATAAAAGTTTCACGGCTTTCCGGCCGGAATTCAAACAATGTCTAACGGTTTTTGGCCGCAAGACCCTCGGTTTTTTGGCCGGGGTTAAAATAAATGGCTCCGCAGTTTTCTGACTGGGAGATCCTCGGTTTTTTGACCGGGGATAAAAGTTTCACGGCTTTCGGGCCGGAATTCAAACAATGTCTAACGTTTTTGGCCGCAAGACCTCGGTTTTTTGGCCGGGTAAAAGTAAATGGCTCCGCAGTTTTGACCGGGAGATCCTCGGTTTTTTGACCGGGGATAAAAGTTTCACTGCTTTCTGGCCGAATTCAAACAATGTCTAACGGTTTTTTGGCCGTCGGACCCTCGGTTTTTTGGCCGGGTTAAAGTAAATGGCTCCGCAGGTTTTCTGACCGGGAGATCCTCGGTTTTTTGACCGGGATAAAAGTTTCACGGCTTTCTGGGGAATTCAAACAATGTCTAACGGTTTTTGGCCGTTAGACCCTCGGTTTTTTGGCCGGGTTAAAGTAAATGGCTCCGCAGTTTTCTCGCTGGGAGATCCTCGGTTTTTGACCGGGGATAAAAGTTTCACGGCTTTCGGCCGGAATTCAAACAATGTCTAACGGTTTTTGGCCGTCAGACCCTCGGTTTTTTGGCCGGGGTAAAAGTAAATGGCTCCGCAGCTTTCTAACTGGGAGATCCTCGGTTTTCTGACCGGGGATAAAAGTTTCACGGCTTTCCGGCCGGAATTCAAACAATGTCTAACGGTTTTTTGGCCGTCAGACCCTCGGTTTTTTGGCCGGGGTAAAAGTAAATGGCTCCGCAGTTTTCTGACCGGGAGATCCTCGGTTTTCTGACCGGGGATAAAAGTTTCAACAGCCTTTCTGGCCGGAATTCAAACAATGTCTAACGGTTTTTTGGCCGCAAGACCCTCGGTTTTTTGGCTGGGGTAAAAGTAAATGGCTCCGCAGTTTTCTGACTAGGAGATCCTCAGTTTTTTGACCGGGGATAAAAGTTTCACAGCTTTCTGGCCGGAATTCAAACAATGTCTAACGGTTTTTTGGCCGTCAGACCCTCGGTTTTTTGGCCAGGGTTAAAGTAAATGGCTCCGCAGTTTTCTGACTGGGAGATCCTCAGTTTTCTGACCGGGGATAAAAGTTTCACGGCTTTCTGGCCGGAATTCAAACAATGTCTAACGGTTTTTGGCCGCCAGACCCTCGGTTTTTTGGCCGGGTTAAAATAAATGGCTCCGCAGTTTTCTGACTGGAAGATCCTCGGTTTTCTGACCGGGGATAAAAGTTTCACGGCTTTCTGGCCGGAATTCAAACAATATCTAACGGTTTTTTGGCCGTCGGATCCAAGACTCTTTGGTATTGGGTAAGAAAATCACAGTTTCACAAATAAACGTTCCACGCCTTTCTGGCCGGGATTTTGAAGAAGAGTTTCACGGCTTTCTAGCCGGAATTCGAACAATGTCTAACGGTTTTTGGCCGCTAGACCCTCGGTTTTTTGGCCGGGGTTAAAATAAATGGTTCCGCAGTTTTTTGACTGGGAGATCCTCGATTTTCTGACCGGGGATAAAAGTTTCACGGCTTTTTGGCCGGAATTCAAACAATGTCTAACGGTTTTTTGGCCGCAAGACCTCGGTTTTTTGGCCGGGGTTAAAATAAATGGCTCCGCAGGTTTCTGACTGGGAGATCCTCGGTTTTTGACCGGGAATAAAAGTTTCACGGCTTTCTTTCCGGAATTCAAACAATGTCTAACGATTTTTTGGCCGCCAGACACTCGGTTTTTTGGCCGGGGTTAAAATAAATGGCTCCGCAGTTTTCTGACTGGGAGATCCTCGGTTTTCTGACCGGGGATAAAAGTTTCACGGCTTTCTGGCCGGAATTCAAACAATGTCTAACGGTTTTTTGGCCGTCAGACCCTCGATTTTTTGGCCGGGGTTAAAGTAAATGGCTCCGCAGTTTTCTGACTGGGAGATCCTCGGTTTTCTGACCGGGGATAAAAGTTTCACGGCTTTCTGGCCGGAATTCAAACAATGTCTAACGGTTTTTTGGCCGTCAGACCCTCGGTTTTTTGGCCGGGGTAAAAGTAAATGGCTCCGCAGTTTTCTGACTGGGAGATCCTCGGTTTTCTGACCGGGGATAAAAGTTTCACGGCTTTCCGGCCGGAATTCAAACAATGTCTAACGGTTTTTTGGCCGTCAGACCCTCGGTTTTTTGGCCGGGTTAAAGTAAGTGGCTCCGCAGTTTTCTGACTGGGAGATCCTAAGTTTTCTGACCGGGGATAAAAGTTTCACGATTTTCTGGCCGGAATTCAAACAATGTCTAACGGTTTTTTGGCCGTCAGACCCTCGGTTTTTTGGCCGGGGTAAAAGTAAATGGCTCCGCAGTTTTCTGACCGGGAGATCCTCGGTTTTCTGACCGGGGATAAAAGTTTCACGGCTTTCTGGCCGGAATTTAAACAATGTCTAATGGTTTTTTGGCCGCAAGACCCTCGGTTTTTTGGCCGGGGTTAAAATAAATGGCTCCGCGGTTTTCTGACTGGGAGATCCTCGGTTTTCTGACCGGGATCCAAACCGATATTGGACTAACATGATTTGAATTCAAACAATGTCTAACGGTTTTTTGGCCGCAAGACCCTCGATTTTTTGGCCGGGGTTAAAGTAAATGGCTCCGCAGTTTTCTGACTGGGGAGATCTTCGGTTTTCTGACCGGGGATAAAAAGTTTCACGGCTTTCTGGCCGGAATTCAAACAATGTCTAACGGTTTTTTGGCTGTCAGACCCTCGGTTTTTTGGCCGGGGTTAAAGTAAATGGCTCCGTAGTTTGCTGACTGGGAGATCCTCGGTTTTCTGACCGGGGATAAAAGTTTCACGGCTTTCTGGCCGGAAAGACCCTCGGTTTTTCTTACCGGGGTCCAAACAGATATTGGACTGATATAATTTGATTCTTTTCTTTTATTCTTCCTTTTGGGCCTTCTTTTAGGCTTTCTTTTTAAGGATCAACAAATGCATAAGATAAAGCTCTAAAAAGAAACTTCCATTTTTATGTGTTTTCCTTGTTCCAAAACCATTTCAATGCTTGCGTACTTCACTTCTTTGAGTTGTACCTTCTTCTTGCATAATTAAACAGACATGCTTTCAACAAAGAACATTTTATCAGTTGAGAAAGTGGTTGACTTTGTGGCCTTGATTATCTTTATTGCTTGATCGTTTCCCCATTTCCATTGAGAAGTTTGCTACCAATTGTCTTTGGGGTGACTTCCTTTCTAACTGACCGGGTTCATTCCCGGAATTCCACGAGGATTTTCCATGTGGGTTCTATCCTTCTGCCTTATTCCGTCTCTTCTAAGACCTTAGCATTTGATTTCCATTTCCTTTCTAAACTACGTTTCTTTGGAAACAATCGATCATTACGATCCAATTGGGGATTGTATCAATACACCACTGAGGCTGTTTTTCTTTTCTTCTTTACCAGGCGGAGTCCTGTAAAACCGGTTCTGTCGCCTTCCTTTGTAATAGTTTCAGAATTAAAATTAAACCGAAAGGGATTCAAAGAAAAAATGAACAAAGAATGGAAAAACATATCGAAGATAGAGGAGTCCCTTTTGGGGGGAAAAGAAGGACTTATCTAAGGTATATGCTGACTTTATCCAACATGACATGCTTCTCGGACTAGATGCTTGATCGTCACAAACTCCCATTTTCTTATGAACCAAAACGGGTCTATGTTTCCGAGCTAAGGAGCCGTGCCAGGATCTCTTGTGGTGAAACAACCTTTTCGGTTGATAGCGCCCTTTTGCGGGTTTTCGCCAATCGACCTCTCTCATTTCTCTTCTTACCATCACCAGATAGCACTCTTTGCGAGTTTTTACCAACAGGCTCTCTCATTTTGTATTTCTCTACTTCCATCGTTTTATGGTGCCCGAAGGTTTTCACCAATAAGACTCTCTCATTTTATTTCTTTTCATTCCAGGAACTTCGGACCGCAACAATGATGTTTTCACAGCTTCCAATCGATCTTGAAGGACTTGTACTCAGTTTGGGTAACAATAATTGTGGACAAAATTACAACTTTGGAATCATCTTGAAGGATCTTAAACCGAATCAACAATATCATCTGCCCCAGTTTCATTTTTTTGGGGAAATTGGGATTTTTGGTTTGGTGTGACTGAACCTTAGGGAGAGGTTGCCTACGTATCCTTTCGGAATCAAGTCAGAACGTAGTTCAGGAACTTTGATTTGTTTTGTTTTGTTTGGTTTTTTTTTTATTTTGGTTTGGATTCCAAAGAGGGTAGCCAAAGAAAGGTAACCGGCTCAAAGGGTTTACAAAAGGGTTGGTAGTGTTTGGATAGCGGGAATAAAAGCCTTCAATCATTTTGACTTGTAAGGACATCATCGAAGCAAATTCAAACATAATACCTTTTCACAATATCTGCATTCACAGCTGTTTCAGGGTCTTTTCCTTCCATGTCTCCCAAGTATAACGCTCCTCTCGGCAGTATCTTCCTGATGATGTATGGTCCTTTCCAATTAGGAAGTATTTTCCTTTCGCTTCCTAGTGATGTGGAAGAATGCATCTTAAAACCAATTGACCTACTTCAAAATTTCTCGGGCGTACTTTCTTGTTGTAAGCACGAGCCATCCTTTGTTGGTACAGTTGTCCGTGATAGACTGCAGCCATTCACTTTTCATCGATCAAAGTTAATTGCTCCAATCGAGTCTTAACCCACTCGCTATCTTTAACCTGTGCTTCAATAATCGTACGAAGTGAAGGAATTTCTACCTCTGCCGGTATCACAACCTCGGTTCCATAGACTAGCAGGTATGGAGTTGCTCCTACCGATGTGCGTACTGTAGTACGGTATCCCAGTAAGGCGAACGGTAATTGTTCATGCCATTGTCTAGAACTTTGGATTGTCTTTCTGAAAATCTTCTTAATATTTTTGTTCGCTGCTTCCACGGCACCATTGGATTTGCGTTGATAAGGGGTGGAGTTCCTATGCGTTATTTTGAATTGCTCGCATATTTCTTCCATCAAACGGCTATTCAAATTCGCAGCATTGTCTGTGATGATAGTTGCAGGTATACCAAAATGACAGATAAGATTTGAGTGTACAAAATCCACCACAGCTTTCTTAGTGACTGATTTGAGAGTGACGGCTTCGACCCATTTTGTGAAGTGATCGATAGCCACTAGTATGAATCGGTGCCCATTTGAAGCTTTCGGCTCAATCGGGCCGATGACATCCATTCCCCAAGTGACAAATGGCCACGGCGTTGACATAGGATGCAGCTCAGTTGGAGGTGCATGAATCAGATCTCCATGTACCTGGCATTGATGGCATTTTCGGACAAAACCGAAACAATCTTTCTCCATGGTCATCCAATAATAACCCGCTCGAAGGATTTTCTTGGCTAAAACATACCCATTCATATGAGGTCCGCATACTCCTGCATGTACTTCGTGCATAAATCTTCCTACTTCTTCGACATCAACACACCTTAAGAGGTTAAGATCTGGGGTTCTTCTATACATGACCTCGCCGCTCAAAAAGAAACCACCCGCATGTCGCCTAATGGTCCTCTTTTGATCTCCAGTAGCATGTTCGGGGTATTCTTGTGTTTTTAAAAATCTCCTGATATCGTAGTACCATGGCTTGACGCTTGGTCCTTCTTCGATTGCATTGAAATAACCGTGGCTTTCCCTGATTTGAATTTACAAGGGATTGACATGGGCGTTGCCTGGATAAGGTAGCATTGAAGCTAAAGTGGCAAGTGTGTCAGCTAGTTCATTGTGACATCGTGGGATATACCTGAACTCTATTGATGCAAATCGCTTGCCAAGAATATTCACGTGCTGTCGGTAAGGGAGGAGTTTAACGTCCCGAGTTTCCCATTCACCCTGAGATTGTTTGATAATTAGATCTGAATCTCCCATGATCAACAAATCTTCGACGCCCTGATCAATTGCCATGTTCATGCCCATGATACAAGCTTCACACTCAGCCGTATTGTTTGTGCAAAAGAAACGGAGCCTAGCCGTGGCTGGGTAATGCTGACCAGCAGGAGAGATCAAGATTGCCCCAATCCCTACACCTTTAGCATTTACCGCCCCATCGAAAAACAATTTCCAAGCATGACTGTCTTCCGAAACAACTTCTGGCGTATTTACCTCTTCATCAGGAAAGTAGGTATTCAATGGTTGATACTCTTCGTCGATCGGGTTCTCGGCCAAATGGTCTGCCAATGCTTGAGCTTTCATTGTTGTGCGAGTGACATAGACTATGTCAAACTCAGTGAGCAAGATCTGCCATTTTTTCAATCTTCCGGTGGGCATCGGTTTTTGGAATATATACTTCAAAGGATCCAACCGAGTAATGAGGTGAGTCGTATGGGCTTGGAGGTAGTGTCTCAATTTCGGAGCGACCCAAGTTAAAGTGCAACACGTTCTTTCCAGCAAAGTGTACTTGACCTCATAACTACTGAACTTCTTGCTCAGGTAATAAATCGCCTTCTCTTTCTTCTCTGTCGCATCACGTTGTCCGAGGACACAACCGAAAGAGTTTTCCAAGACTGTTAAATACAAGAAAAGAGGTCTCCCTGGCTCTAGCGGGACCAAGACTGGAGGGTTTGACAAATATTCTTTGATTTTGTCAAAAGCTTCTTGACATTCAGTTGTCCATTTGATTGCAGCGTCTTTCTTCAACAACTTGAATATGGGTTCACATGTGAAAGTCAACTGAGCGATGAACCTACTGATGTAGTTTAGTCGGCCTAAAAGACTCATTACATCTTTCTTTGTTCTGGGATGAGGCAAATCCATGATGGATTTTATCTTTGTGGGATCTAATTCAATACCTCTTCTACTGACTATGAAACCCAAAAGTTTACCTGACGGGACTCCAAAAGCGCATTTGGCTGGATTCAACTTCAAATCGTACTTCCTCAACCTCTCAAAGAATTTCCTCAAGTCTCGCACATGATCGCCTTGAGTTCTGGATTTGATGATCACATCGTCCACGTACACCTCTATTTCCTGATGCATCATGTCGTGGAAAATGGCAGTCATAGCTCTCATGTATGTTGCTCCTGCGTTTTTCAAGCCGAATGGCATGACTCGGTAATAGTAAGTCCCCCAAGGTGTGGTAAAAGCAATCTTCTCGGCGTCCTCTTCATCCATCAACACTTGATGATATCCCGCATAACAATCCACAAACGACTGTATCTCATGTTTGGCACAGTTATCAACAAGGATGTGGATGTTCGGTAAAGGAAAGTTATCTTTAGGACTTGCTTTATTCAGATCTCGGTAGTCAACGCATACTCGAGTTTTTCCATCCTTCTTTGGCACGGGCACAACATTAGCCAACCACGTGGTGTATTGTACCACTCGAATTACGCATGTTTTCAACTGCTTAGTGATTTCTTCTTTGATTTTATCACTGATGTCAGTCTTGAACTTTCTTTGCTTCTGTTGCACTGGGCGACCGTCAGGGTAGATTGGTAATTTGTGCACCACTTGATCAGCTCCTAATCCTGGCATTTCGTCTTAAGACCAAGCAAACACGTCTTTAAATTCAAACAAGAGTTGGATTATTGCATCTCGTGTTTTCTCATCTGTGTGGATGCTTATCTTGGTCTCTCGGACCTCTTCAACAGTTCCCAAATTAACCGGTTCGGTGTCATTCAAGTTTGGCTTAGGTTTATTCTCAAAATGTTCCAATTCTCGATTTATTTCCCTAAAAGCCTCTTCTTCATCGTATTCCGGTTCTTGGTTCATTATTTCCAGATTAGGTGGCGTGTTCGGATTTGAGCATGAGTTCCGCAAGCATGTCATGTTATTTAAAGCCGCATTATTAGGACTGAAAAGGAAGAATAAATAATAAAATTAGAACGAGTGCAAAATGATGAAATATTTATTTCTTGGAATTTTCTGACGACAAACAAAATTACATTGAGAAAACCAAAAATACAAGAAAACAAAGAAAAATATCCAAGCTACGTCCTGAAGTAACTTGTAATGAAGGAAAAAATGACAGGACAAATCTACCAGAACTCCCGCTTGACTGGGAAGGGTATGGCTTTCCAATTTTGCAATTTAGCTTCAGGGCCCACATATAGCATCTCAGCGATGCTTGTTCCTTCTCCCGATTGAACCATATTAACATCATAGAGCATTTGCCTCATGGCCCCACATATTTCTTCAATTTCCTCCGATGTGAAGACCTCGTCTTCTTCTTCTTCACTGTACCTTGGTCGGACAAAGGTTTGGTACAGATGTGAAATGGTTGCGGCAGAACCCATCCTTTCTCCGTTCTCTTGTTGGCCCATCTCTCATCTTCAGGGGTTGGGCAAAAGCCTACTCCGAAGAACTTTTCAGCTACGGGGAAAAGTTATCAGCTTCGGCACTCCTTGTAGGGACTTTCCCAAACCTTTTCCTGGCTGGAAGCCATGTTTAATCATTTCGTTTGCCACCATGATGGAGGCATTAGACAAAAAGGGTTGGGGGAGAGGGTTCCCTTCTTCGTGTTGATCTGCCAACACAATCTCGAAAGCTTGATAGACAATGTGATCGCTTCCTGCTTCCGCTTCTAAGTAGGGGATGGATGGATCTCGATAAATTTATTGCTCGTCCTCCCCGTGGACCACGATCTCTTGTCCCTTGTGTTCGAATTTTAACATCTGATAGAGGGTAGAGGGCACATCTCCGGCCGCATGAATCCATGGTCTCCCCAGAAGAAAGTTGTAGGAAATGTCCATATCCAAAACTTGAAATGTCACTTCGAAGTCCAGCGGGCCGATGGTCATAATTACATGAATCTCTCCGACAGTATCTGTTTTCACACCGTCAAAGGCTCGCACATATATGTTGTTAGGCCGAATCCTTTCAGCTCCAATTCCTATGCGGCCTAAAGTGGAAAGTGGGCATATGTCTACTCCTGATCCCCCATTAACCATGACCCTCTTCATATAGTAGCCTTCGCATTTGACAGTCAAAAGCAAAGCTTTGTTGTGGGCGGCACCTTCCTAAGGCAAATCAGCTTTACTGAAGAAATCTGATTAATCGCGAAGAACCTCTCTGTCATTCTTTCATGTTGTTCGGATGAAGTCTCAATAGGCACGTATGCCTCATTCAAGGCTTTTAACAAAACCTTCTGATGTTCAGTAGACTTCATTAGAAAGGACAACATCAACACCTGCTCTGGGCATTTGCGCAGTTGGTCTATCACCTCATAGTCAGGTATTTGCATCTTTTGAAAAAAGACCTCTGCCTCTTCAGCACTTATAGGTTTCTTTGATGGGAAACGCCTTTGTGTGGCGTTATTTACCTCCTACGTGTTTAAGTACTTTTGCCCCAGGACGCTCTCAGATGTATTTCCTGCAACCTCTTTCCCTTTGCATGTAACGAGTGTTCGTTGGTAGCTCCAGGGTACTGCGGACGGATCTGTCATTGGTTTTCGTTGCACACGTGCAATAACCACGGGTTCATCTGGTTTTCGGGCCACATAGGTTCCCTTTGGTACATACATTGTTGTTTCCCTCTTTAAGTGGAACTTCTTGGGGGCACCTAATGACAATGGTTTTTCCACTCGACCTCGTGAGAGGTAAAGGACTCCGCTCTTCTGAGACGATGCTTTCAATTCAATCGTCTTTTCAGATCTAGTCTCAAGAACTTCAACATTTTTCCCTATTTTCTCTTGTTTCGGGGTAACCTCAGGCCGCTTCTCTATGTTGGCGATGGCGATTATCGCTTTTAAGGCTGGGTCAAATTCCTTGTCATCACAAATCATCTCAATCACTGGCCCGTTGTTGTGGGCTGGTAATGGGTTGTTTGTCATATTTGGGATGTCTTCATCTGCGAAGACAATCCTCCATTGATTGATCAATTCTTGCACTGCCTTCTTCAATGTCCAACAATTATCGGTACTATGTCCTTCAACACCTAAATGATAGGCACCGTATATTCCTCTCTGGTAGGCAGGAGAGTCCGGATTCTGCCTGTCCTGCGGAACGGGCTGCAGTAGGTTCTCTTGCCTGAGTTTTGGAAAAAGAGTGGAATACGGCTCCCCAATCGGTGTAAAGCTCATTTTGGGTTGCTCACGGTGGCGGGCGTTATTTGGCCGTGGGTTATACTGGTTTGGGTAAGGAGGTTGGTTTCTCTGGAATGGAGGTGGATTTCTGTTGGCTGGTGGCTGCGGCCGTGCCAAAGGTTGAATGTTCATGACTGCGTAGGGTGGAGGCGGAGGAGCATAGGCCATGCTGTGGTGTGGATAGTAATGCTTGGGGGCCCTGTCGGAGAATACCTGCCTTGAGGTTCGATATCTTCTGTCTTCTACTGCCGCCATGGCCGTTTCCTCCTTCTTCTTGCTTCTAGGCATCCCTCCAGACCCGCCTTGGATGGCTTGGGAAGTTTCCCGAATGGCCGCTTGACTCAAAATTCGCCCTGTTTTTAAACCGTTTTCTACCATTTCTCCGATCTTGATTGCTTCGGCGAAAGGTTTTCCCATCGCCGACATCATATTTTGGAAGTAGTCTGGCTCTTGAGCTTGGAGAAAAGTCGTGACCATTTCAATTTCGTCCATAGGGGGTTTCACCCTGGATGCTTGCTCTCGCCATTTTATGGCATATTCTCTTAAGCTTTCTGAGGGCTTCTTCTTTAAGTTCGATAAAGAATTCCTGTCTGGCGCAATATCGATGTTGTATTGGAACTGTTTCACAAAATCTCTGGCCAAATCATCCCAGATGTGCCATCGAGATATGTCTTGATCCATATACCATTCTGCTGCTATTCCGACCAAACTTTCTCCGAAGTATGCCATCAACAATTCTTCCTTGCCGCTGGCACCTCGCAATTGATTGTAGTATTTCTTTAGATGAGCAATGGGGTCGCCATGCACATCATACTTTTCGAACTTCGGTGTCTTAAAACCTGATGGGAAGTGGATGTGCGGGAACATGCATAGATTGGCGTAAGATACACTTTTCTGCCCACTTAGACCTTGCATGTTCTTCAGGCTTTGTTCCAAACTCCTTATTCTTTTTGCCATCTCATCCTGCTCGGGAGCCTTTGGATTTTGGCTTGGTAGGAACTCATATCGAGGTGGCTGAGGATATATATTGGCTGCAACCTGGGTATGGTCCCGTGTAAGCGGTGGTGATGGGAATGTAAAGGATGCGGAATCAAAGAAAGGAGTATGTGCGGTGGGATGCGTTGTGACTGGAACTGGCAATTCAACCGACATTATTGCAGATGTATCTAATGGTGTCACCCGAGGATGGGAGGTGGAGGGTGATTCAGAGAGGGTTGTGGCATTAGAATACCCAAACAGAGTAGGCGGGTAGTTGATGGGGGTATTGGAAATCCCACTTGATCCGAGAAGAATTTCAGGGAACCCAGGGATCAGACTTAGGGGCTCTTTCCCGATGTTCCAATCGTCCAAAATCTCGAGCATGCGGCAGCGCAAAATTCTATTCTACTCCAAAGCTGCTGACTCAGTAGCCAGGATGGCTGTCGAAGAGCTTTCCTCCGAAACGGGAATGGTTGCTAAGGGCATTTCTGAAGACATGTTGGCACCTCTTTTTGATCTAGTGAAATAGGGATGAGTACTTTCAGGCTGCCAAACTTTTCCTTTTGGACCTTGTGAAGTACGAATGTGATCCCAGATTACCACAAAATCAACCACTCTTTACTAAAACCTGGAGTTTGGCAAACAAACGGTTAGTCTGAAACAACATAGATAAGTAATCTCACGTTGGGTGTGATGCACTTATACAAATGATGGTGTTGCTACATGTATTCCATTGCGATGCGTCATTCCGGTTTGTATTTTCCTTTGCTTTCATCCTTTATCAATCTTCTTTTCTTTTAACTTTTCCCCCTTTTTTATTATTTTTTTTTAGTGATGGTCGAATCTTATGTAGATTGCCTACGTATCATGTCCCCGCATGAATCAGATCGGGCGTAGTTCGGAAACAATAGACATAAGATATGAATGAAATGTTCTTGAATTTTATTTCAACCAACTTCAAACTTGAAACACTTGCAAAATGACAACAATGGAGGAAAACATTTTTTAAAAACAAACAGACTCTAAAAATAACAGACTCTTCTAAGCATGTTCCAACGCCTCGAATCTTTGCGCCCGGGGGCGTTGTTTGGCCTTGCTGCAGTTCTTGGTGTAAGATCTTTCTGTATACTCCCCAATTCTGCCATGACTTGGTGGACACATTCCATGATTGAAGAGAAGAGGGTAGGCCGAGGTACTCGTTCACAGGTCAAACACCTCATAGTGATGTAGTGCCCGATTTCATTGATCCTGGTCCCGATCATGTCTTTTTCTCCTGAGCAGCTGCCCTATGTGTCGGTTCTTTGCCCCTAATACTTGAGCGTTACCGGAGACATGGTCCAAGAGCCTATCTATTTGTCTTTCCATCCATGCCATCAAGTTGTGGCAACGGTCTCTATCTGCTTTGGCATCCCGGACTTGCCTGAGAGTTTGCTCTCTAAGAGGGGCATTTCCTTTTCTTAAATCAACGATGATTGCATCATAATCTTTTTCTACTTGTTGTAGACGGATCGCTTTTTGGTGGGCTGCTCTCTTCCATTTTGTCCGGACTGCAACCAAAGTCGCTTTTGCCTTCTCCAAGTCTTCTTGGTGTTCAAAGGCTTTCCTTTCCAAATCGTTTATCAACATCTCATCATTCCGACTTCTTCTTGACCTTTCTGCGGTCAATTGCATCTCTTGAATTTGAGTTCGAAGTGCTTCTCTTTCCTGCTCCCAACTAGCCCTTTCCCGATCGAAATCAGCCGGTTGTATGTCCATGGCCGCATCCAGAATTCCTTTCTCTTCTTTTAAAGTGTTGATGCAAGATTGGAAATCTTGTGCTGTCCAATGCTTAGCCTCCCTAACTATGGCTTCTACCTCTTTCTCCCAATCGACGGCATACTTTACCGACCTTTCTGACCTTTGCTCTGGCATTGATTGGTTGTGGAACCATTCAAGATATGCGAGGCTCACTTCTCCTCATTCTCGATCGGCAACCATTTCGTCGATGTCGGAGAGTCGACTACCGAACCATACCTTCTGTGCATAAGTCTCCCTCGGGGTCTCCTCCGTCACAAATTCCCATGTAAACGATCGCATATCCTCAATTGGGGGCCTTTTCTGTTCTCTAGCCAACAGTCGCATGACACGTAGTGGGGCATATGGTTGGAAACCCCTGAAGCCCATTAGTATGTAGAATGGGCGATATGTCGACATGTGCATGATTTTGGCGCAAGGGAACCAATAATAATTCCAGGTAAGTCGATCTGCTCTCATAGAGTTGTGAAGTTCTTGCCAAGTCCTTAAATCTTCTGGAAGGTTACAACGGGCGGCTCTATTTGTATGACAACGAATATAATTCAACCAATCCGCGTTGAAGTCTATCACAATTGAGTGATGATAGAGATGCTCTACAAACCACATTTGTAATAAGATATTGCAACCTTCAAAATAATCATGTCCTTCTTGGCACCGAGTTAAGGCCCGGAAGATGTCTCCTAGAATCATGGGAAGAACAGTGTGCTCCTCGTTACTCAGTAGATATGAGACCACCGCAGCCAAACGGATTCTGATGCGTCCGCCACGTTCGGGAAAGACCATGGTTCCCAAAAAAGCGATCATAAAGGCATAGATTCTCAAGTCTCCCCAAGCGTCATAATTCAACTGGTTGACAAATTCAGTGTTTGAGAATTTCGCGAACCCATTCTTATCACCAAATATGTCGTAGAGATAATCTAGTGGCACCCAACCGTTCTTCAAACAACCCATGAGGACCCGCCGGAGATATAACTTCTTCGAGAAATTATTCACACCCATTTGCCTAGGAGCTGCACGTCTCTTTTTGTGCAAATCTCTTCCGAGCCCTGTGAGTCCGCCCAGTTCTTCCAATGTGGGTGTCATTTCGCAGTCCCGAAATCTGAACACATTGCTTGTTGAGTCCCAAAAACTCACTAAAGCTTTGATCACATTTTTGTCCGGTTTTATCATCATGATGTCCGGAAGAAACTTGAGGTGCTTGTTAACTTGATTTCTTTCCCAAGCCGAAAAACTAGTCCACCATTTACAAAGCCTATCTGGAGTCTTGTCCTGGACCATGAACTTGGGTGGCATTTCGTCTCTCGCTCTTTTCTGGCCGATTCGTTGCGAGGAAGTCATGCTGATCCTAGAAAAGATAAAATGAACTTAAGATTTTTTTTTCAAATTTTTTTTTTATTATAAAAAAACCGAATCTTGTTAATACGGCCTTTCAGCACTTGAAGAAGATTTGAAGGCTGTATAACAGGATACCAGTGTGATGTCTATATTCCGTTTTGCGAAATTAGTCCTCCAGCGCCCCTTTTGAGGCGTTTGGCTATTTTGTAAAATTTCCTAACTCTCGACTAAGGAAATTTTTGGTGAGAATCAAACTTGCGTAGTTTGAAAATAAAAGGACTAAATTATTTTAACAAACTATTTTTAACAGCAATTTTTCAAAACAAATTATGTTCAAAGACACTTACTTTTCATAAAAAAAAACTATTAATTTTTTTTTTGTTTTGCATTTTTCAATTTTAAAAGAATCTATTTTTTGTAAAATTAAGAAACTAACTATTTAGAAATCAACAAAATTAATCGGAGATTTTTTTTTTCAAAATGTTTTCGTTTTTTTTTCTCTATTTTTTTTCAAAAAAAATATTTTCTAAGAAAAACACTCTATTTTCATCAAATTAAAATGATTCTATAGCCCGACAAATTCCACTTCTTATTCTCCCCATTTCTAATAACAAACCGGTCGGCATGTAAGATCGAAATAAATGGACAGACAAAAGATGCAATCAAGTTGGTCTTTGTTTCAGGTACACCTATCCTAGACAGGCCCAACCCCTGTGTTGAGCCCCCTAAGTCAAATATGCACATGATGCAAATAAACGTTCCTATCGGGGATCCGGCATAAGGTTTTGTTATTCTAAGTCATCGTCCTGTTGGAAAAAGTGTCTAGACTGGCTTTAACTCGAGCGGACAACTCGAGCCGAAGAGTGTCGGTGCACCGGTAGCATGGCTTTCCGGCTTAATTGACAAAACTCTCCGCCTAAACATGTGTGACTACAAAATCCTTCACCGGGTGCCAAGCACCACAACTATCTTGAGAAAAACGGGCTATGTCCAGCAAATGCCCAATATTATATTTCAAAAGACTCAGAAGAGAAGAAATGGGTATCGGCACAATTTATATACAATTCACAAAATATCAAAGTGGTAAAAGCAACATTTAGCATATTAAATATAAACATGTAACAAAATCAGGTAACAAATAAGCCAAATACAACAATTATTCAAAGCTCGAATTCTTAAACCCTGAACCAGTGGTTCTGGGTTTGTTTCCCCAGCAGAGTCGCCAGAGCTGTCACACCTCCTTTTGGCGCGCCCGCTACCCGGGGTAGAAGCGCAAGGGAGTTTTTCCAATTTAAGTGACAATATTCGAAACGGGATTATTCTATTTAATTAAGAGTCGCCACTTGGAATAAATTAAGGTGTCCCAAGTCACCGATTTATTTAAATCCCGAATCGAGGAAATTTACGACTTTCCAAATGAAGTCTGCGAACCAGAAATTCTAAGTAAGGAATTCTGTTGACCCGAGGGAAGGTGTTAGGCATCCCCCAATCCCGTGGTTCTAGCACGGTCGCTTAAACTATTATAAATGGCTAAAAATTCCTGATTTTATACATGTTTATAAATTATATGCTCTGATTAAACTTTAAACCGCTCTATTAATTTGAAAACCATATCAAGAGAAAGACTAATTGCGATATAGACTCGGATATTGACAGATAGGTAAATAATAATATAAAACAAAAGGGGTATCCGAATTACTCATTTGAAACTATGCCGATTTAAAGTCATTGTAAAACTAAACCAAAAAAAAATCAATTCATTCAAAAGCATATCCCTTAAAATTATTTCAAATTAAAGAATCGTACCAAATGATGTGTTATTTCCTAGCTTTTGACTTATGGCCGGAGATTGAATGAAAAGATATGAACTAACAGAAAATTGGTCAAAATATACGAAATAGAAATAATCCGCCTTGGTTATTTATTAGACGTGAGGTAGTTTACTTTGGATTTCGCTATCTCAATCCGACGTCAATTGACGAAATCGAAATTATATGATTAAAGTCGACTAACATCGTCATCTAAAGCATTGGCTAACTTGTCTTGCTTGCTTAATTATAAATGGACTTCAAAAAGAAAAATCAAAGTAAAGAAAAACTCAAAGTGATTCCAAACATCTTATATTAATGGCTAAGCTTTAACCAAACTAAACATCTTAAACATGCTTAAACTAATTGATTTTAACAAATTACCTATGTAAAATATCAAAGGGAATCCCAATCCGAATTGGCTAGTTTTACTTGCACAAATCCAAACGTATACTAAAATATAGAAACTAATTAAGTATAAATGAAAACTGATATCTATTTTTATCAATAGTCCAAAATAATCCAAGTTTACAAATACAAGCCTAGCAAGTTTTGTTTCAATCCATACATAATGAAAGTAAGAGCTAAGTAGACATACAAGACTAATGCACCCTCAATCTTCCAATGACTAACTGTACGATATCTATTTTTGGCTAACAGTCCTTAATTTAACAAAACAAGATCATTTATGCAATGGCTTCAAACAAAGATTCAAAGTGGTCTTCCATTTCAATCATGGTACAAGAATGGTCAAGCCAAAGAAAATGTGTACCTGGAAGTAGAATTGAACAAATGGAGGAGTTAGCAGCAAGAAGCAGTATGCGGCAAACGGACTAAACCAAACAGCACAGCAGTGGCAGATCCAAGCAGAATTTTGACAGAAAACAGTAACCCAAAGACAACCAATAATCTCAAAGATGATTTTTAAATCAAAACAAGAATCCGGGGAAAACCAAGAGAGGGCAAAAACAGAGTAAGTTTTAGTGAAGAAACTAGAGGTAAAACTCTCCTCTACTCTCTGTTTTTCCAGTAAGTATCTGTCTTTGTGTGTGTTTTCTGTTTTCTAGATTCTCAAAGTATTTTAATCTCTCTCTGTGAGTGTATGTGTGTATGTGTAAAACTATTCTGCTCTCTCCTTTTTCAGTGAGTCTCAATGTGAGTGTGTATGTTAAAAACTCCTTTCAGATCTCTCCAATGTGTGTTTTCAGTTTTAGTGTTCTGCCAGTTTTATAGCCAAACTTAACAACCCTCTTGCACTTTCCTGAATAATCAAATTCAACCTCTCTCCTTAGCATATGGGCACCTTTAACTTTTGAATCATTTTCCCCATGCTTGTTCTGATTTTCCAGCTTTTAAAACACTTAACAAAGTTAGAAATACTCATTATTATCCTGATATTCTCTGATTATTCCACCCTGATTTGTCTAAAGGTGGGTTATTCCACCCTGAATCATTTTCCCCATCCGGAATTTGAACGGGTCTCGACTCAGTCACCCTTGAACCATTGAAGCCGAATGAACCTTAATCGGGGTGTTCTTGATTGAGAACAACCAGACTAAGGTCCATTAGACCTCAATCTCCTATCAATTTTGAACGAAGATCCCATTTTGGATTTTTAGGGTTCGTGCGGCCGTTTTTGGGGGTTAAGGAGTTAGGGCTTGATTCGAATGGAACTAAGGTTCGTAGGGGTATGAGGAAGGTCCGGCAAGGGCGTGGCATGAGTTTGGGGTGGTTTGGGATAAAACTTAAAATCCGGCGAGCTTCGATCTAATATTCGAAGCGTTTGGGAATGATTCGAGACCAACGATTACTGGATTCATGTTGAGGGGGCTTGGGAGGTTCTATGGTGTTAAGATGGAGGGGTTTGGCCTACCGGAACCGCCACGAGGCAATTTCCGGCAGGCGGTGGGCGGTGGTTAACGGTGGCACCTCTTCGCTTCTGAGAGAGACGAGAAAAAGGGTTTGGGCTTGGGATGGGTGATCAGGCTCTTTGGGGGTATTAAAATTATCCTTTCAATCTCGACCGTTGGATCATAAGGTTCAACGGTCGTGATCATTCCCCTGTGGGTAGATGGACCGGGTTATTTGGATCAGGTATATAATTTGGGCTCTTAATCCTGATCCGTTGGATCATTGCAAATGACGGTCCATATCATTTAGAGGCAGATGGGTTTAATTGGACTGGGTGAGGTGGGTTTTGGTTTTGGGCTGGTAGAGTTTAGGGCCTGGTCCGGATTCCACTTTTATTTCTTTTCTTATCCTTTTTAACTCCTAATTTAAGAATCAAAATACTAGATTAAATTAAAAACCAAAAATTATCTTTACAAATACAAATTAATTCTCCATAATAACTATCGCACACACAATCAAAGTACCAAAATGAAATCACACAATTGGACACTAAATGGCAAAAATGCAAAAGATACATTTTTTTTTATTTTCGTAAAACAAACTTAATTACTCTTAATCGCAAACCTGAATTTCATATACAAATGAAGTATATTTTTGTATTTTTTATTTATTTAAACACGGACACGGAAACACAAACAATAAGAGAAAATTAACATAAAATCCACAAAAATTGCAAACAACACAGAAGTATTTTATTTTGAATTTTTTAGGAGTAATTCGTGTGAGACAAAAATCACGTGCTCACAGTAGCTAACATTGAAATAATATCTACGAACTTTGAATTAAACTTGACAAAGGAAATTCTTGGTTGCATATAAAATCAAATAGAACAAGATTTGAATCTCGGGCATCGAGTGAAGGATTTGCAATTAAGATAGATATATACTTAATTGCCTTGTTTGGTTAAACAATAAGAGTTTGAAATGCATTCTTGTTAATATTAATATCATAGAAATATAGATATTGATTTAACTTGGATAGATTCATAAGAACTCGAAAGATTCTTATGAATATTATTAACCTTATAATCAATAATCCAGATAATTAAATAAATCAATTCTAAGTAGAAAAATAGCATCATTACTAGAAAGTCCATGGCCCTGGAATATATTTATCCAAATTGTTATAAACATAAATTGTAATTGGTGTAGTAATTTTGCCTTGAATTATTGTTCTATTATTAAGAATTTTTATATATATCTTGTGATAGTCTAGCTTGAATTGATAATTAATTTAGTTTAAATCAGTCAATAAGTTAATCACAATTCCTCGTGGGAACGATACTTTACTTACTACTATATTACTTGTCGATCACGTACACTTGCGTGAGTGTTTTGGTCGCAACAAGTAAGACTGTGAATTCTTTGGAAATCTCGGCTCAGTTTAATCTTTTTTGAAAATGATCTTTTCAACCGTTACGAAAACGGTTTCAAAACAGTTAGTGATGATAAGCACAAAAAATCCACCAACAGGCACAAATACTACAGTATAACATGTAAAAAGGCAAATAAATATACAAAATTCACATATAAAAGTTCTCCCCTCGGGAAACATCTCAAAACAGTACCAGCCCTTCGGGCTCACTCTTAGAAACACTCTCAGCCGCACGGGCTGTCTCTTTCAGATCACTCTCAAAATAGTAACATATAGTAATCGATGTGGCGTACAACCCGATCCACATATAATTGCAGTGTGCAGCCCGATCCATATCTCGCTACGGCGTGTAGACCGATCCACATGGGTTCCCGCACTCACTATGGTGGTGCAGACTCCGGAGGGGTCCCTTACGATCCAAATGCAATATCAAGCCACCTCGTGGCATATAAAACAAGGCTTGAAAGCCTTCTCACATCACACTCGAGGCCTGAAACACTCCCACACAGAACTCGAGGCCTGAAATCCCCGTCACAAAACACTTGAGGCCTGAAAGCCTCCTCACATCACTCAATATATCCTCACATATGGCCCTCGGCCTCACTCGGTCCAGAAAATATTATAAGCCCCTCCGGCATCAATAAATTAGTAGTTCTCCGCCCCAAACAACAGTTGGAAATATCATTTAAGTCTCAAAGTTCAATTAACAGGGGTCAGTTTGTTAAACAACATAATCGACAGGACTAAGTTCAAGTACTCTGTCAAATAGTGAGGAAATAGTGAAAAAATCCCCAAAGGGTTCAAATAATTGGCACAAAGTCCAACTATGGTGATCAACCCCAAACATGATAAAATAAAATAAGTTTTAGTCAAATACATAGTAAAATTATAAATCGGGACGGACCAAGTCACAATCCCTAATGGTGCTCTACCCCACGCTCGCTATCCGGCGTGCAAGTCACCTAAATATAGTACTATGGTGTGCAAATAAGGGGTTTCAAACCCTCATGATATCATTTACAATCATTACTTACCTCGAACCGATAAATATCAAGCTCATGACGTCTTTGCCCCTCAATTCGGCCTCCACGTGCGTCGTATCTATCCAAAGACAAAGTGAATACATCACACTACGCTAAGGGAACGAAGCCTAAGCAAAGAATCCCAAAATTACTAGAACCCGAGCCCCAGACCCACTTCTCTAAAAATTATAAAATTAACATCATTGGATTCCTTATCTCTCCACGAGTCTATACATACTAAAAACTCCCAAATTCGAGCCCAAATGACCCCTCAAATAGCACTTTGAAATGCCAAGTTTCCAAGCCCTAGCTTTACCCCTTTTGATGGATTTCCACAAATTTCTATATTAATTCTACCATTAACTTATATATTTAGGTCAGAAAAATTATCTCCAATCACACCTAGTCGAAATCCCCTTCAATTTTTGTCCAAAAGCTCACAAAGTCGATAAAAAATGGTAGAAATAACCCTTAGCCCGTAGAACAAAATGAGCCTTTAAAACCCTTCGCTGAACTGGTATTTTCGCATCTGCAGTTGCCTTACCGCATTTGCGACTACCGCTTCTGTGGTTTTTACTATACTTCTGTGGTTTTTACTCCGCTTCTGCAAAACTTCCAATTATGTCCAGGATCGCTTCTACGGTTAAGTATCTGCATTTACAAAAATCGCTTATGCGCACTTCGTTCGCTTCTGCAGAAATTACCATGGCTTCTACCTTCGCTTATCCGACTCTTCTACTGCATCTATGGCATTGTAGATGCGGCTCCAAGCCCGTACCAACAAAACAACAATTTTCCTCAAGGACTCGCACATGTGACCCGATCCTCACATCTGCAAAACCGCATATGCGGCTCATTTCCCATAGATGAGGAAATACCAAATACACGCAAGCTTCAAAATTTCACAAGTCAAAAATTCATCCCGATGGCTATCGAAAATCACCCCGAGGCCCCCGGGACCTCAACCAAATGTGCCAATCCATAATAAATCATCATTCAAACTTGCTCCAATCATCAAAACACCACAACCAACACCAAAGACTATCAAATTACATCGGATTCAAGCCTAAGTTCTTCCAAAACTTTTGTATTACGCATTTGATCAAAAACCCGACCAAAACACCTCCGAATGACCTGAGAGGTTCCACATATATCCAAAATTACCCAACGAAGCTACATCAGCTCTCCAACTTTTATTCGGATCCTCAGATCAAAATCTCATCTACCAACCAGAATTCGCCAAAATACCAATTTTGCCAATTCAAGCCAAATTCTACACCAGGCCTCTAAAAAAATTTTTGATCACACTCCTAAGTCACAAATCATCCTCCAAAGCTAACCGAATTATAAAAAGTCTTGTCTGAGCTCGTATGTAAATAAATAAACATCCGGTTGATTTTTTTATCCGATGCAAACCTTTCTTAAAGAGACTAAGTGCCTCATTTACATCTAAAACCAATCAAATTCAACTCGTTCACCCAAGACTATTATAATGAAACATAAGGAAGAAAAAATGGGGAAACGGGGCGGTAACTCACGCGATAATGGGCCGGGTCATCACATCCTCCCCTACTTAAACACACGTTCATCTTTGAACTTACCCAGAGCTATTCTAAAAGCCAACCAACCGCTGAACATCCTTACCATGCATATACCTGGGGTGATCCCATGTCACCCTATCGTATATAGGTCCGATAACATGTTTCAACAAAAATCATACAATTCAGCCCAACCCATAAACCATAGAACCACATTGCACTTATCGAAATCATACACAAGATCGGATCCTCACATCTATACCCGGAATAAGCCCGAACCAGCTGTAGTACCCTATACCTTCAACCTCAGGTGCAATCATATGATATACTACATAACCCAAATACTCGAAATGATAACTTCTATTCACGATAGTTACCCATAGAACCCGAATACCAATAAAAAACCTCTTATCATCAAAGATCTTATTCTATCACTTTCATATACATACATATGATAAATGCAACATGCAATAAACCATAACCATCTCTAGGTCAACCATTCATGAAATCACTCCCTTTTTAGCTAATACCATAAAAGATTTCCGAGTCGAACCTCTATATTATCCTTCCAACCAGCTAAATTCCAATCCATTAGTGTTCATTAATGACTCCAACGATCACCCTGAATTCAACACACCACTCAGGTAACATCACACATCAATATATGCCTAAGCCATGACTTGCATATTTCATGCACCAATAAGGAAAAGTCTGAACATACTCAAATCATGAAGATGACTAAAATGAAAGAGCTATGCCTCAAGCTCATCAATACCCTCAGAACACAAGGCTGAGACTCCGTCTCACATCATAGAAATAGAACACATGAATCCACTCCCGAAGATCATATCTCTGCGTAGCCTCGTTACAAATGCACGATCCTATCCAAACACTATTAAACCTCAAACACCTCAAGTCATTATGCTCAAAATTGACAACCACACACAATTTGATGTCTGAAACCAAAGAAAATAGTTACACCCATAGTGACACAAATAACATACACAACGCAACCCGATAGGGCTTAACTTATACGATGTTCCCTAAGCGACGCTCCATTACTCTTCCATATGTGTCTATAACCAACAAATCATAGCATCTCGCAACAGAGAAAAGGTAACTGACAGATCTCCCTAGATCACGGATAAGATCAATAATGGTCGAATCAATACCTCGCTCAATAATGCCATTCGAAGACAATGTAGCTGACTCAAGATAGAATTCTCATCATAAGAGCCCAAATAAGAGATAAAAATCCTTATCATCCGCCTACTGGGTCTTCAAAATATAACAATCCCAATAGGACATAATCCGTCGAACATCGCCACAAAGTCTATGGTATTCCCGACATAGCCAACAACTTCTTCAAACCTCAATAGCCCATAATAATAGAACATGGAAACACCCCAATATCATATCTAAAATCTACCATACCCAGCAAAGAAGATCTACTCGGGCCTCAAAATCTCGGCAGTCACTAAACAATGCTGATACACACGATCTAGATCTGCAATATAGCCTGAATATGAGAACTTCTAATCTCCAATTATGTGTAGCACATAGGTCACCCTATCTAATCCCAAATTCAACCGTCTGAATATATATATCACACCTTAGGTGTCTATTCATTCCACGAAAATTATTCTAAAATGCTTCTATGCCCTCAAGCAAACTCGAATATCAACAATCGATCCAACAAGAAAGGGATGCAATACTATCCAAATATCATTAGTTTAATCACATCACCCTTTTCCCGAAACATGTACTCCCATCAAATCACATCCAATTAGTAGTACAATTTCCTTGATTAATTGAGGCTACCCGTTGCCTAAGAGTTTTATGAACTTCTTTTTAGAGCTGAACGCTAACACATCTTGCCAATGACTTCCACTAATCCCATTTAGAAGAAAAATCATTACACATCCCATGCTCCGTGTTCCCATAGAAAATATACATTTCCAAACCACGATAAACCCAACACGTTTTCTCTCCCAATTCCATTTCCACAAGCTAAACTATCAAGACTAAATCCTTCAAGCTAGACCAAGCTAAGCAAGCAGTCAAAACTCAAGAGATTTGCTGCAAAATACCTATACGAACTCATTACATCGAACATACACAAATAATTAATCATATCCTTTCCATACTGATTCGGTCTACTACCAAGCAACTTTATCTATCAGGATTTCCTTCTATTTCATTTTCAGCTTGATATCCCCTTTTGTTGTTGTACTACAATCTCTAAACCCAGGCTCACTACCCAAGACACAAGCACAAGAACACACTGTCTAAAACCCATAAGCCTCTGAATACTCTCTCAATATCCCCAGAAATACCACATTCCAAGATAGTTTACTCTGAAAAACTTCTTGTGAATTTTGTACCTGTTACCTTTAATTTCCAGATACCGGTACAAAGGAGACCATAAATAAATCATAAAAATGCCACAAGTCTTGACCTCTTTCCAATCAAAACACAGTGTCTAACCGCATACACAACCTTGAGATACCCGATTGTTTCTGTAGAATCTTGAACACATTAGAACCATTCTCGAAAGTCATTCACTCTTATTCGATCTGTAAATTACTTGATCCAACGAACAGAACCACATGTGCCTCAATGGCCCTCCAATACCGCAAAAAATGAAATCCTTATCCCAATACGACTAAGCAACTTCATGTCCTATGTGCCTAATATTCTTTATCAATTACACTCCAGTCATTCCGTGATTCTCATACTTTATGAAGCATAATATGACCTTTGTCAAAATTCTTTCCTTTACTCTAGCCATAGGTAATTCACTTGCCCCAAGCTGGAACTAACATAGCACCTACCTGTGCAATTAACTGCCCACAACAGACTCCCCCACTTAGCTCGAAGTTATAGATCAAGACAAACTCAATAACTAATAACACTTTTACCCTATAAGCAGTCGCCCTTTGTTGGGCATTGGTGCAACATTACCTATTGATAAATCCCTAACTTTAGTTCTTTTTAAAAATTTTAAATTGATTCAATTGTGAAATAACACGACATGTGTATCTAGGGAATAGTTTCTTTAAAGCGAATCCTCCCTAGATACATCTATTCAATTTAATTCTGAATTTATTTTGAATATATTTGTCACACCTCCCTTTTTACTACCCCACAAACGGGCTTTGTACCGATCCGTTTGGAAAGATACGTAGGGTATATCTCAATGTTCAAATACCCGAGATGGATATAATAACAAAGAGGAAGGAGTTTTTCCACTTAAAGGACAGTCGGAACGGGATCAATTTATTTAATTTTTTAGAGTCGCCATTTGGGAAAATAATGGTGTCCCAAGTCACCGGTTTAATATCTAACTGAGGAAATTTATGACTCTGTTACTATAGTCCGCAAAAGAAAGACCTGGATAAGGAACTCTATTAACCCGGGAGAAGGTGTTAGGCATTCCTGGATTCCGTGGTTTCAGCACGGTCGCTCAATCATCGTTCTTGAATCTTACTTGACTGATTATAGATTTGAACAATACGTATGTGCTTTTAATTTTAATATTTTACAGAATTGTGACATCGCGAAAACGTACCTCGAATCACATCGCAACCAGTACGCCTGTGACCTTTAGTACATTTAGGCTTTGCCGGGATTTTGGATTTGAGTTGCACCAAGTGAACACTCACTTATAAGTAAGGTATATTAAACTGTGCCTAATAGAGTCTATCGGTTTTTAATTCTTTTGGGAGAAGCTATGAAATTCGCTAATAGCCTCCCCCGATTCTATTTATAAATTATTTCATTACTAAAGGGGGCCCCGCTATTTTGTGTTGTGCGAGGCTCGTCCCACTTTAATTTTAAAGGTTCAATCTTAATGTACACATGCTATGTTATCTATATTGGTTTTTCCTTAGTCATATTTCAACTTCTCATTTTCAGACTTAGGCCCAGGCCATTGTCATAGCTTTATTTGGGCCTGGGCCTCTGCATTCATACTTAAACAAGCGTCGTTCCTGCCTAGGTCTTAGAGATCCGAGCTATCTTCAGGCTTCTGCTTGACAGACCAGTTATTTTCGTATCATGGTTCAGGCCCCCATGACATGTTGGGCCCAAACCAAATGGGAATAATAGTGATAAGAATAGAAATGTAAACATATAACAGAACAATCATAAATCACTGAGAATGAATTCAATAGCATTTTTATTCATCAAAAGGGACAATCACAGTACAAGCTATTAATGTTAACTATGTATCACAACTATCTACTGTACACGAGGCTTGAATTCACAGACTATTTCTAACTTCCATCTCTACTAATGAATTTACACTAACATCTGAGTTATTTACTAGTTGAAAAATTTAAGAAATGGTTTGATTATATATGAGGCTTGATCAAATTGGAACAATTCAACTAATCACTTATGGTATCTAGATTATCTAAAGCTAAGTCGAGTTATTCACATATGTGCAATTATATCACTAGTTTCATTATTAGTTAAGCCTCTTGACATCATAGATCTGGTTCTAATTGAGTTGTTATGTTATCTAGTTGTTTCCCCTTTTAAACTTATTCAAATATGAACTTTTGATCCTTTAAAACTAACTAACTACACGAGCAATGATTACACATTCTAATCACTCAATTGTACAATTCGAGTACCTACATTCAAGTGGCTCAAAGACTTAAGCATAATTAAATTACTGATTTTACTACGACTTAGCTCATTACAATGTTATAACCCAATTATGAAAGAATCACGGTTTGATCTAACATTTTTCTATTTTTTGAAGCTTACCTATGTTTAAAATGCAGATCTACAGTATATGATTGACAATCTGATTAAGACTTACGATACTACTGTGAATGAACAATTAACGATTTGAAACTATGATTAGCTAACTTATATTTTAAAGTTTTACCTATTTAAGCTAGGTGATGTACTATCTACAACTACACTACCAACTATTAAGCTATTACACTGTTTTTGTCTTTGTTTTTCTACTATTACATACTATACTACGATTTAAACTACAGATCTATACTAATACTAAAGCTAATAAAAGAGTAAATACAAAATACATGAGATCATATGAATTTAAAAATAGAACTTCATTTCATTTCAGCAATTCACCATTACAGCTTCGTTTGAATAAAAGTGTACCTGAATCAGCAAGTAGAAACCAATGAGTTCTAGGGGACTAAGAAAGTAATCCATCAATAGATTCAAGAAGCAATTCAACAGTGGGAGATTGAATATCAACGAACAAAAACCACAGCAACAGCAAATAGAAATTCAAGCAAACTCGAGCAGAAAACCACAAGAACAGGCGACTACCAAAGTGCTCTCCCTCGAAAAATGCAGGCTAACTTATTTGCTATTAACTTCTTTTCACTCTGATTTTTTCTCTCGAAAATCCAGCCCCTATTTCACTCTTTTTGGGGGTATTTATAGGAGTGAGAGTGGCAGGTTTCTTGGGGAGAAAGAATGGGATTAAATCCCACTTCTCCCCTTTAATATTGCTAAACGTACACTTAGACCCCATTTTCAGATAAAAGATCCCCTCCAGCATGTGCTGGAAGGTTCTATTTGATTCCCTTTTAAGGCTTTTACCAAAGTATCCCTAATGGTTAGGGATTTTTACTGATTTCCCTTTTTAGGGAGACCATTATACTCTTTAATCTCTGAAAAATTGCAGAAATCAGTGGTACAAATGACTCCCATATCCCCATGTGTTCTATGTAATTCACTATTATACCAATTTGGTTTCCTTTTATGCCCTTAATGACATTGCTGATTTACCCGACCTACCTAGGTTAGGTTTTCAGCATTTTTGGGTTTATTTAACTAATGGCCAGTCCTTGCATTAGTATTTAAGGACTGGCCAGTTGTACTTTTATAGAACTATTTCAATTTTAACCTCTTTTGTTTCATTTTCAGTTAATTAAGACCTTTTTATTTCATTTTTAAACTAATTGCAGGACTAGCCTACTTTATTGTTGTATTTAACCTATTTAAGATTTAGCCAATCTCATGTTGAGACTTGGCTTGGGTAATTGAAACCCATTTGTTGAACACAGGCTGGGCTAAGGCCTTTGCAGGCCTAGCCACCTGTGATTCAGGGCTCAAATGAGCCTTGGTAAGTCTGAACTTGCAGAATTAACCAATTATTTACATAATTAACCTATTTAACTGAACACAGGCTGGGCTAAGGCCTTTGCAGACCTAGCTACCTGTGATTCAGGGCTCAAATGAGCCTTGGTGAGTCTGTATTTGCAGACTTGCACCACTTGTTACCCAACTAGCCTATTTAGGGTAGGCTAGTGTGCTGGACCTTGTAGAGTTGCAAAATTGACCACTCTTTGGTCACTTATTTATCTTATAACCTATGGTTGTTTGATTTTCAGTTTTAAACCTATTTCAAATCTAGCCATTTTATGGAACTTAGTACTATGACATCTATAACCAATCCCCTAAATTTAATGAGTATTGATCACATGCTCACACTAACAAGAACTATTTCAACCTCAGTCACTTCAACATGCAATTGCACACATAGCCACATGAGATCAAACATTGTGTATCAATCAAGTAAAACTCAAAAGGGGAAATTTGATAGTGTTGAATCTTAATCAATCAATTCACGTAACCCAATTCCATGTGGCAAAGTGTCAATCAATATCAATTAGACTTAATTACAACTAGTTCATGTCAGATGATAATTGAACAACCTCAAAACCTTTAAGGTTCAAGGGCATAGACACACATAAAAGCTAAACTCTCACAAACAGTCGGTAAGAAATGAAACATGGCTCATTTTTAGACACAAGGACCACATAATAACATAAACATGGTAGCCAGGATCTATTTTGAAGTACTAACGCTATATAAGCTGAAAATAAAGAATAGAAGAGTCATGGGGAAACAGTGAAGAACAGAAGAGGTGGTATAAACCAATCATTAGAGAAAAATCATGGTTTTTATCAAGAGATATAGGGGAATAGACAAAGATAAAGTAAAAAAACCTTAATATAGGAGACCAACAGCTAATCCAAGCCCTAAAACTAAGCATGAAAAGAAACAGAAGAGAAGAATCATTCAACTATTGAGAGTTAACAAAGATAACTAATACAAAATGAGAGTCCAAAAATTTAAACATGCAAAGAGGATATCTAAGACCAACAAGATGAAAAGGCTTAATACTAACAGAGGACGAAAAAGAAGAAAGATATCAAGGTCAAATCTTTAAAATAGAGAATCAAAACAAAAATCCAAACAAACGAGATGAACATAGTATAAGAGATGAATAACAATGACTAGAAAACATGTAAGGAATCATAAAGAGAGGAACAGTCATGCTGTTGAAAAATTAACAGATCAGAAATCACAATACCAAGAAGATGAAGAAGCACAAGATGAAAGATAGATCTTTTGACTTAGAAGAAACAGAACATCATTTGCAAAAGACAAAACAGAAGAACAACAAGATGAAAAGAATATCCTAGAAACAAAAACAGTCAAAACAAGAAAATAACATGAAGATGAACAAGACGAACAAAAAACCCTAATACTAACTAGATCTTTCAAGCCAAAGAAACAAAATAGTTAAAACAGAAAAATAACATGGAGATGAACAAGATGAACAAAAAAACCCTAATACTAAACAGGTTCTTCGAATCAGAGAAACAAAAACAAATAGCATAGAAAAAATATCATAGAAGAAAGTATTATAACTAAAACGAAAGGAAGCAGATAAGATTCAAAGAGTGAGGGGACTTAGCTTTGCAGGGCCGGTCCCCTAGGCTTCCCTTCACTCTTTTCACTCTTCTTTTCTTTCAGACTTTCAGATCATTTTCCTTATTTCTCTTTTTTTTTCTTTTCTGGTTTTCCTTTTTAGACTTCAAGATAAAGTCTTGTTGAGGATTTTCGGTTTGGAGGGGGTATTCGTAAGGGTAAAGGTAAGATCTTTGAAGAAGGTTTAATTTCGAGTCGCAAGAGTTAGGGTTCCGGCGACTTCTTTTGGGATATTCGAGAAGCTCAGAGGGTATTCAAAGGAAACTAAGGATGTGGGGGGTTAGATTATACCACGACGGTCCTTTTAGCGTTTGTTTGGAGACGAATCTCATAGCTTTGTGGACACTGGAGGTAGATTCCGGTGACCGGACAATCAATAGCAGATGGGTTTTTAGGGTTTTGGGGTGGTCTGAGGTGAAGAATATGAAGAAGAAGAGAAGAGGGGAGGTGAAGAGGATGGCCAGAGACCACGGTGGAGGGTGGTGGCCTCTATGGCCGGTGAGGGTTTCAGAGTGAAGGTGAGGAAGAAGATGAAGGAGAAAAGAGGGGATTTGGGCGGCTAGGGTTTGGGGGAATTGAAAATGGCTGGTCTCAACCAGACCAATGCCTTATATAGTCGGGGAGGTTGAGGTGATCTGGACCGTTGGTTTGATGAGGATCAACGGTCGTTATTAGCGTTACTAAAACGGTGTCGTTTCTATGCCAATGAGACCAATGCTTTCAACCCTTAGATCATTTTAAACGAACGGCTCAAATTTGATCTCACATTTCAATTGATTAAATAATTCCGCTATTTGTCTCAGCCGTTGGATTTGTCATGATGAACGGCTGAGATCACCTGCTTCTTAATGAATTGGACCGGTAACCCTTGGGCTTAGGGACTGGGCCGGCCAATTGGGTCATATTTGGCCCAGTCTCACTATACTATGTATTTTTTTGTATTTTCCTGATGTTTTAATTATTTTTTGTATTTTCTTTGTCTTTTGTATTTTATTTCCTATTTTTATACTCTTTTCTAATTACTCAAACTCTATTGATATCCTATTTTCCCAATTTTTCTGATATATTTTGCTATTTTTACTATATTCCGCTAATTACTATTTTTTGTTAATTTTCCTTTTTAACTACTAAATCAAAAATACATGTACTTCTTCCTATTTTTTTAATTTTCTAATTTCCAATTATTTAAACACATAAAATGCATTCAATTTCCAACAAGACATGCAATTACACTCAAAAAGTTTATTTTATTTTAATTTTGGAATTTTGTTTACCTAGTGCAAAAATCATGTGCTCACAGCTGCCCCTCTTTGCTCGGGAACACGAAGAGTTTCAGTGCAAAGACAAGTGAGCAGTAAAGAGTGATTTTTGCACATTGGCATATTCCGTGAAAGAATTTTGGAAAACCTTTTGACCGCAACCTGCTTTAGAGGTTGCCTACATATCTCGGGCTAAATAGGAATCAAGTCGGTGTAGTTCGGAAGGTACGGCGTTAAAAACTACCGGACTCACTATTGCATTAACACTTGTTGAGACTTGCTGACTTACTCCTTATTATACCGGGGGGGGGGGGTAAAATGTAAAATGAAAAAGCTATTCTAAACTATGATTCTACAAATTACAATAGTTCCTATCTAGCTTTTTCTTTGCTCTTCCTTGTCTCTTTTCTTTGATTTTCTGTAATGCTGACTTTCTTTTTGTTGATTTTCTTTTCTTGCTTCCCCCTTCTTTTTATTTTTTGATTTTCGATGATACTTTTTGCCCTCAAGCTGATACCTGCTCAAAACAAAACAAAACAACAAACTTTTCTTCTGCTCCAGTATGAGCTTTTTATGTTACGGTGTTGCTCATGTTAGCTAACACAAATCATGAGATTAAAATTTGCAGAAAAATATCCCCTTGTTATCCAGGTGGGCTCCTGATGCATGAAATTAAAATTTGCAGAAAACTATTCCCTTGTTATCCAGGTGGGCGCCTGATGCATGAAATTAAAATTGCAGAAAAGTATTCCATTTTTATCTAGGTGGGCGCCTGATGCATGAAATTGAAATGCAGAAAAGTATTCCCTCAGTTTGATAACCGGGGTATGAATTTTAAAGATGATACCTTCCTCTTGTTTTTGGTATTTTCTTTGTCTTTCATCCATGAATTCCTTTACTTATTGCCGAACTTTCTTTTTGATGTTTTTCTATCTTTCCACATTGGTCACATTCACTTTAAAGTGATTAGTGACGTTTTGTTCCTGTCTAAATAACAAATCAAAACTTATTAGATATAAGCTGCTGGCAACTGGCATCTGCCGCCCTTGCCTCTTATTGCTTTCCTCTTTTTGCTTTTTCTCCCACTGTGTGGTATTTCATTTGACTATTTCCTGCAAGCTCTTTCGTAGTTTCTTGTTTTTCACTTTTTGTTTTCTTTTCTTTTGGCTCTGTTTGCCAAACTCCTTTATTTCTTTCCAACTTTTCCTTTTCTTTTCTTTTCTGATCTAGTGTTATTTCAGCTCTTATCATCAAGAGCTGGTAGTTAGCTCTCAAAAGGCAAACAATGAAATGCAGAAAAATGAAAGAGGGTAAGGGTGTTTCGGAGAAGTGGTAGAACTTATCTAGGTATTGCTGGCTGATTCCGCTGACCATGCCATGTATTTAAACTACGACCCAGTTCGTTCGACCCATTATTATGACTCCGGATTGTTCTCGACCCAAACCGATACTATTTTTGTTGCCTTTTCTCTTTTCCATAGTAATCCTTACGATCGCCTTATGGTGCCTCGAAAGGTTTTCACGAATAAGATTCTCTCATTTATTCTCTCTCAGCCTCACAATCGCCCTACAGTGCCATTTAAGGTTTTCACTAACAAGACTCTCTCATTTTATTTCTCTCTACCTCACAGTCGCCTCATGGTGCCGGTTAAGGTTTTCACCGATGAGACTCTCTCATTTTTTCATTTTCCATTTTTCCTTTTGTCTTTTGTTTTCTGTACCACTGATGTTGTCCAATGTTTCGTTCTTCCTTCATTGCGTTCGTTGTTCTCTTGAAATTGATCAGAAGGTCTTTCTTCGGACTGTAACGTGGCTTTTGGATGGGTTAAGAAAGAAGGGTATAAAGGCTCAAAATTTACGAGGGTTTAAGAATATTAACAACTCTCGAAATTATAAAACATAACTTCTGCCACAGTTTCAATATCTGGGGGATTTTTGGATTTTTCCTTTATTGTGACTGAACCTCTGTGAGGCTGCCTACGTACCCTTTCGGGATCAACTCAAACGTAGTTCATTACTACGCCAGCAATTAATGAATTTCTTTGACTTTTTCCCGATTTCTTTGTCTTTTTCTTTTCTTTCTCTTTTCATCTTTTCCTTTTATTTTTCATTCATTTCCTTTTTTTCTTTTCCTTTTTTTTTCATTTTTCATTCATCATTTTTTTTCATTTCCTGTATTGTGCCATAAGCAATTCCGAGAGAGGGGTATGAAAGAATATATCGAACATGGCTCAAAGGGGATGTCGATGGATAAAGTGTTTGGATAGAGAATAAAATGCCTTCGTCATTTCAATTCCAAAATCATAACAAAAAACAATCATACAATTGAAAAGGAATCATACATAGTATCTTTTGACCGCATCTGAATTGACAGCAGTCTCTACGCACTTCCCTTCATCGTCTATCAAATATAATCCCTATTGGACAACACCCGTGATACCATAAATGGTCCCTGCCAGTTTGGCGCAAATTTGCCCTTTGCTTCAGCCCAATGTGGCAGGATACGCCTCAATACGAATTGTTCAACTTCAAACATCCGAGGGCCGCACCTTCTTATTATACGCTCTGGCCATTCTTTGTTGATGCAGCTGCCCGTGGCAAACTACTGCCAACCTTTTCTTGACAATCAGACTTAATTGTTCCAATCGGGCTTTTACCCATTCTTCGTCATCTATTCCTACGCTTCAGCTATGATTCGCAATGACGGTATCTCTATTTTTGCGGGTATGACAACCTCACTCCCATACACCAATAAATAAGGTGTGGCGCCGATAGAAGTGCGCATTGTTGTGCGATAACCCATAAGAGCAAAAGGTAACTTCTCATGCCATTGTCTGGATTCCTCCACCATTTTTTCCTGAGGATGTTCTTTATATTCTTGTTTGCAGCTTCTACTGGCCCATTTGCCTTTGTCCTATACGGTGTGGAATTGCGATGTGTGATCTTAAATCTCTGGAAAACTTCCGCCATGAGGTGACTGTTCAGATTGGCCCCGTTATCTGTGATGATTACCTTGGGAAACCCGAAATGGCATATAATATTTTCATGCACAAAGTCCACCACAACTTTCTTTGTCACTGCCTTGAACATCTTTGCCTCAACCCACTTGGTGAAGTAATCAATCGTGACCAAAATGAATCTGTGCCCATTGGAAGCTGCAGGCTCTATTGGTCCGATAACATCAATACCCCAAGCAACAAACAGCCATGGTGCAGACATGGTATGCAGTTCATAAGGTGGGGAGTGAATTAGATCTCCATGCACTTGGCATTGGTGGCATGTCCATACATACCTGATGCAGTCTCGCTCCATGGTGATCCAATAATACCCGGCTCTCATAATCTTCTTTGCTAAGATATACCCGCTCATATGGGGTCCACAGGCTCCAGCATGCTCAATCATAATCTTATCAGCTTGTTGCGCATCCACACACCTCAACAGTCCCAGGTCTGGTGTTCTTTTATATATGATTCCTCCACTGAGGAAAAAGCCATTAGCCAAGCGTCTTACAGCTCTCTTCTGATCTCCGGTGGCTTGCTCCGGGTATTTACCTGCCTTCAAGTATTCCTTGATGTCGTGATACCACGGCTCTCCATCCAATTCTTCTTCCATAGCAAAACAGTAAGCATTCTGATCACGCACCTGAATCTGAAACGGATCTATATATGCTTTATCCGGATGATGTAACATAGAGGATAACGTGGCCAGAGCATCTGCAACTTCGTTGTCCATTCTTAGGATATGCTTGAACTCTATGGATTAGAATCTTTGGGACAACTCATGCAAACAATGCCGATAAGGTATCAATTTCAAATCCATTGTTTCCCATTCTCCCTGAATTTGGTGTATCAAAAGCTCCGAGTCACCCATGACCAAAATCTCTTGAACACCCATATCTATTGCCATCCTCAATCCCAAGATACATGCCTCATATTCAGCCATATTGTTGGTACAGAAAAATCGAAGCTGAGCAGTAACGGGATAGTGTTGACCCGCTTCTGAAATGAGTACTGCTCCGATACCAACTCCCTTACTTTTGACGGCTCCATCGAAATACATCTTCCATCCTGGCTTTTCACCCTGTTATATTTCTTCGACATTCATTGCCTTCTAATCCGGAAAATATGTCTTTAATGGCTCATATTCATCATCCATTGGATTCCCTGTCAAGTGATCTGCAACTGCCTACGCCTTCATTGCCATACGAGTTACATAAATGATGTTAAATTCTGTGAGCAGAATCTGCCATTTAGCAAGTATCCCTGTAGGTATGGGCTTCTGGAATATATACTTCAGAGGATCCAACCGCGATATCAAGTACATGGTGTATGCTGATAGATAGTGCTTCAGCTTCTGAGCCACCCAGGTCAGTGCACAACAAGTTCTTTCTAGCTAAGTATACTCTACCTCGTAAGATGTGAATTTCTTACTAAGGTAATATATAGCCTGCTCTTTCTTGCCCGTCTTATCGTGCTGCCCTAGCACACAACCGAAAGAATTGTCAACCACCATTAGATACAAGATCAAAGGGCTTCCCGGCTCTGGAGGAACTAGCACTGGAGGATTTGCTAAATATTCCTTGATTTTGTCGAAGGCTTCCTGACATTCATCACTCCATTTCACTGCTGCATCTTTCTTTAACAACTTGAAGATCGGCTCACATGTTGATGTCAACTGAGCGATGAACCGGCTAATATAATTCAACCTTCCCACTAGGCTCATTACCTCTTTCTTGTTTTTCGGCGGAGGTAGACTCTGGATGTCTTTGATCTTTGATAGATCTAGTTCAATACCCCGTCGACTCACTATGAACCCCAACAGCTTCCCTGAAGGTACTCTGAAATCGCATTTTGTAGGATTGAGTTTAAGATTGTTCATCTAGAGTCTCTGGAAAAGCTTTCTCAAATCCCTCACATGATCATGTTGCTTCTTGGACTTTATAACGACGTCGTCCACAAACACTTCGATTTCTCGATGCATCATGTCATGGAACATTGTAGTGATTGCCCTCATATAGGTAGCTCCGACATTTTTTAACCCAAACGACATCACTCAATAACAATATGTTCCCCAAGGCGTAATGAAAGAAGTTTTCTCCGCATCTTCTTCGTCCATTAGGATCCGGTGATAACCCGCATAGCAATCTACAAAGGAACCGATCTCATGCTTGGCGCAATTGTCGCTCAATATGTGGATGTTTGGCAACGGGAAGTCATCCTTTGGACTGTCTTTGTTGAGGTCTCTGTAGTCCACACAAACCCTCGTTTTTTCATATTCCTTTGGGACTGGCACAACATTTTCTAACCAGGTGGGGTACTTAGTGACTCGTATGACCTTTGCCTCAAACTGCTTATTCACCACTTCTTTTATCTTCACGCTGATGTCCGTTCTGAACTTTCTCAACTTTTGCTTCACTGTCCAGCATTCAGGATAGATAGGCAACTTGTGCACCACCAAATCAATACTAAGTCCGGGCATGTCATCATAGGACCAAGCAAAGATGTCCTTGAATTCATGCAGCAACTTTACTAACTGTTCTCTAAGGGAGGTTTCTAAATGTACACTGACTTTCGTCTCCCGGACGTTATCTTCGCTCCCCAAATTGATGGATTCTGCTTCACTTAAGTTCGGTTTGGGTTTTTCCTCGTATTGATTTAGGTCCTTACTTATTTCCTCCAAGGTTTCCTCATCCTCATATTCTATCTCACTATCATTCTCAATTTCTTGAATAATAATTCGATTGTCAGAACTGGGCCGGGAATTCTTCATGCATGACATATCATCAGAATCAGCACATATGGGACTGTACAAAAGAAAAGAAAAAAAATAAGGCAAAAAATAAAGAAAGAAGAAAAAACTGCATTTCATTGATATTTCAAATATGAACAAAGTTTGGGTACATTCTGACTTTCATGGGGGTGGGGGACTACAGAAAGTAAAATTGCTTTTTAGGGAAATAATGATGAATTTTCAAAAGCTAACTACCAAGACTCCTTCCTGATTGGTAAAGGAGTGGCTTCCCAGTTGTTGAGCGCAACACTAGATCCCACGAACTGGACGTCTATCCTGCTAGTACCCTCTCCCATTTCTAC
Organism: Nicotiana noctiflora; assembly: GCA_032618575.1. Lineage (NCBI taxonomy): Eukaryota > Viridiplantae > Streptophyta > Magnoliopsida > Solanales > Solanaceae > Nicotiana > Nicotiana noctiflora. Next base: position 50,173 of record JASVEL010001787.1, read on the forward strand.
CATGTTTACGTCCCCAAATAACATTTCAAGCCTCATCAACAGCTCCTCATCAGGTCTGGTCTCAGCATACCTAGACGCAGCAGATGTCGGGTGTCGTTTTGTACCAGGCTTGGCAAAGGTGTCGGACAGTTTTGGGATGGGTTTAGGAAGGGTCCAATTTTTCTTTTTGGTCTTCTGGGCTTTTTGGATGTCGGCGTGGGTAGGTTTGAATCCCAAGCCGAAGGTGTCTTTGTTCACTGGTAGATGGACGGGTTGAGTTATTCCTAGCAAAGCTTTCTCTAGCCCTTTCCCTGGTGTAAATCCATTTTTAATCATCTCCCGAGCTACCATCATAGCGGCAGGTGCCACTGTAGGGATTGGCAATTTCTCACACTCGGCAATCTTGTTTACTCCTACAGTATCTGTCACCTGGTACACCCAGGGACCTTTGTCTCCATCAGCATCTTCGAATGGTATTGTGGCATTGCAGGTGTCTCCCTCTCCATGAACTGTGATTTCTTATTGCTCCCATTCAAACTTAACAATTTGGTGCAAGGATGATGGCACAGCTTTGGCTGCGTGGATCCATGGTCGACCCAGCAATAGATTGTAAGACACAACAATGTCTAACACCTGAAACTCCATTCTAAAGTCTACAGGCCCAATGGTGACCTCCAAGATGATATCCCCCAAAGTGTTCTTACTTCCTCCGTCAAACCCTCTCACTTTCACACTGTTCCTTCGAATTATGTCAGGACTTATATTCAGCTTTCCAAGAGTCGAAAGCGGACGAATGTTTGCACTTGAGCCATTATCTATCAACACCCGAGTGACCACTGACTCCTCGCTTTTCACAGTAAGGTAGAGCGCCTTATTATGTTAAGTCCTCTTATTGGGCAATTCGCTGTCTGAGAACGTAATCTTGTTAGACTCAAAGATCTTGTTGGTGATCTTCTTGAGATGACAGACCGATATCTTTTTAGGGACATGTGCCTCATTCAATATCTTTATCAGTGCTTTTCTGTGTTCCTTCGAATGGATCAACAAGGAGAAAAAAGAGATTTGTGCCGGTGTCTTCCTTAACTGTTCCACTATGGAGTAGTCCTGAGATTTATCTTCTTGAGGAATTCTTCTGCTTCTTCTTTGGACACAGGCTTCTTCATATGACTCTCTTTCACCACCTTCAGTTTCCTTAACTTTTTCGGGGCAAAACACCTCCCGGAACGAGTTAGACCATGCGTCTCGTTGATCTCTCCAGTCACTTCTTTCCCTTTGCACACTACTGCCACCTTGTTGTAGTTCCAAGGTACAGTCTTGGTATTTGCCACCGGCATCTGTACTACTGGCCTTATAATTACCGGTTCTATGCTTGCACCTTTCACTGTCAACATTGGTTTCACACCTGGCACTACAACTTTCAAAGTCTCCACCGCTGGTTGCTTTTTCACTGGTACTTCAACTACTGCTTCCTTTTTCTCAACTTCCTTTTCTGCTTTGCTGCTGGACTTTATCATCATGACCGACTGGGACGGCTTCCGACTGTTCTCCTCTTGTTCCAACTCTGTCATATGTGCTTCATGATGAGCCGGCAGTGGATTCTGAGTAATGTTCGGAGCCTCTGGAGCCTGTACCTCAATCCTCCGGCTATCATTAATCTCTTGAATAGTGTTCTTCAAATGCCAACATTTATCCGTGTCCTGTCCCAGTGCCCCAGAGCAATACTCGCACCTGACCGACGGATCGATATTCTTTGGAGGTGGGCTGGGAAACTTTGACTCGATTGGGCTCAATATCCCCAATTTATTCAATCGGTGATAGAGGCTAGTATAGGATTCCCCCAGCAGGGTGAATGTTTTCTTCGCGTGGTTTTTGTTCCTCATCTCCAGGTCGGGCCTGAAGTTGGGTTTGTTCGTGTTTCTGTAAGTTCTAGAAGATGGGTAGGCATTTTGTGTTTGATATTCTGTGGAGCCTGGGCTCGCCATACCTGTGGTGGTGGTGGATAAGTTTTGGCCTGTGGATTATGGTAGTATGGGGTAGTAGGTGGGTAGTATGGCGGAGGTGGGTTGTATGATGTTGGTGGGTTGTATGGGGTTGGTGGGTATGGATGATATGGTTGTGGCGGTTGATGGTATTGGCTACGATTCCAGGGCTTGCTCTCCACAACTGACACTTCTTCTTTCTTCTTCTTCCAAATGGTTCCTCCACTCCCTGTCTGGATGGCCTGATTTGTGGCCTTGATCGCTGAAAAACTCATAATCTTGTTAGTTTTCAATCCTTCTTCCACGAAACTCCCCATTTTGATGACTTCATTAAAATTCTTTCCAATGACTGACACTAGATGTCCATAGTAGGTAGGCTCCAAGGCCTGCAAGAAACAATCTACCATTTTACTTTCTTTCATTGGTGGATCCACCCTCGCCGCATGTTCTCTCCACCTAAAATCGTACTCTCGAAAGCTTTCGCCAGGTTTCTTTTCCATCTTAGTGAGTGACAACCTATCTGGTATGATTTCCAAATTGTACTAAAAATGGTTTGCAAATGCTTGTGCGAGATCATCCCAGATAAACCATCTGGTGTGATCTTGGAGCGTGTACCATTCCAATGCAGAACCACTCAAACTTTGGCTGAAATATGCCATCAGAAGCTCACCTCTTCCCCCTGCGCCCCGCATCTTACTGCAGTATCCTCTAAGATAAGCCACCGGATCTCCGTGTCCACTGTACATGTCAAACTTCAGCAACTTGAACCCGACAGGGAGTTGCACTTCTAGAAACAGACATAGGTCTTTGTACGCCACACTTACTTGTCCCCCTAGCCCTTGTATGTTACGAAAAGACTGCTCCAAACTCGTCATTTTCCTGGCTATCTCCTCCTGTTCTAAGTTCCTGACAGGTTTCTCTTTGATTGCCTCCATCAATGGAGTGTGAGATTCATGCTGCCGAAAGGTTGGTTCGGGTGGATAGTAGTGGGTGTCTTGTACGTGAAACAACGGCTCACTGGATGACTTATGCAATGCGGCAGGTGGAGGTGCTACATATACCGGGGCAACCTGGGGTGGCTAGGGTGGCACTTGTTTGACAATGGTGGTGGTACTTGAGAGTTGGAGGCATAATAGTGGTGATAGTCTTGATATGTAGAGGACGAGTTCATCCTGGGTGGCTCAGGGTTGGGATTGGTTGGAGGGATGTATGCGGGGTTAGCGGGGTAAGTAGGTAAGGGTTGACCCCTCGACCCAGCCTGGTACATCTCAGCCATCTGCTGTTTAAGCTTGTACATTTCTTCTTTCATTCCCGTCACGCCCACAACTTCCTCCTCTTGGACGGGGTCCATGACTGTTGGTTCGATTTCTTGTGACACGACCTTTGTCATTGTCTTAGATCTTGTGTTATTGGGATGAGTAGCCAGAATGCCAGTTTCCAGCTAGAATCTGAATCTCATAAACAACAACACCCATTAGTGGTTAGCACATAAAAGGATAAGATGCAATGATTTGGAATAATCACATTTTGCCTTTGATCATCATGCATTATCCCGGCCTCCGTTTTATTTTGAACCAATCTCATCATTCTTTCTTTTCTTTTTTTTTTCCTCTTCTTTTTTTTCCTCTTTTTTTTTACTTTTCTCTCTTTTTTTCTTTTTTTTGTTTTTTCTTTCCTCTCTTTTATTCTTTCTTTATTTTCCTTATTGATTCACGTTCCTATTTATTTGCCTATCGTAAATATAGGATTGACATAAAGCAAAAGGATTGACAATAACTCTTGATTTCTCATTGATAGTTCAAAACATCGGTTTACAAAATGGTGTTGTGCTACTAATGCAAAGAAATACAAATACATAATGCATGCCCTAAGAATACATTAATGCTCCTAGTGCCCCCGAGACATCGTTTGGTCTTGCCGCGGGCCTATATGCTAATCCCTTTTGGAGCCTATCCAGGTCGAACATGACTTGCGGCACAAAGAACTTCACTGCTGACACAAATGTTGCCCGGGACATGTCTTCACATAGCTGGCTCTTCCGGGTGATGTACTGAGAAATATGAACAGTTCTCTCTCGAATAACCCCTTTCTCTTGAAGCAATCGGCTGATCTATTCGGTGTGAGCATCTAAAGTGCGTTGGTTCTCCTTTTGTATTTGTTGTAGCTCAAACTCTAGCCGAGCCATAGTCGTGTAACAATGTTCTCTTTCTTCTTCGAGATCCTTGATGACCTTGTTACTTTTGACAGTGGTTGTAACAATCTTCTTTCTCAGTCGAGCTACCTCAAACTCATGCTTATCCTGTAGCTGCTGAACCAACTTATCTCTTTCCTCGGCATTTTTGTCCATCTGCTTCCGAGCCCTAACTAACTCCTTTTCTGCTTTGTCTAAGTCGAAGCTGTAGTCATTCACCTTGCGCCGAAGAGTTTTAATCAATTTCTCGTCTCGGGCTAAGCGAACAGGGGTCTTAGATGCAATTTTCATTTTAGGAACCCGAGCCTTCAACATTTCATTTTCTTTTCTCAGCTGCTTTTTCTCTCCTTCGTCGGATGTTGCCTGTAAACCGCTCTCAAACTAGAGATCTCTCAACTGTTTTTCCAGCAAGCTGATCTTGGCCTTATATTCACTTTCTTTGGCCGCTCAATTCCTGTTTTCTTTGGATTGCTCCACCTGATCTTGCAGGTGAGGTCTTTTCGAAGGTCTGTCGTGCTCAATATTCTGTCGATACCATTCGGAATACCCGGATGACACTTCACCTCGAGCTCTGTTCTACACACAAGTATCTACCTTCAAGTTCTGACATTCATTCCAAATCTGATGAACCATTGCTTCCAGGAATTTCCCATCAGGACTAATCTCTATCACTTGCGAACTGAGGTCCTCATCCTTTGGAATAACTTGACATCTACCAAGTTGTCGCAGTGCCCTGTACGGGGCATAAGGCTCAAAACTTTTTAAACCCATGATAAAAAAGTGTGTCCCTTCTGTCAGCATATAAATCACCTCGTCGAGAGGCAACCAATCATATGTCCAATCAATCTGGCCATCGGTCAATGATCGTAGATGCGAAATCCAATCCTTTACTGCCTCGGGCAACTTAACCTCTTTTGTTCTCGTGTAAAATTCTTCAAGGCACGTTCTTCCAGTCGGACCATAGTTGAGAACGAAGGATGATGGCATAGATGTTCGATCAACCATATTTGCAAAATCAAGTTGCATCCCTCAAAGAAGTTGGACCCTGCTGTGCATGTAGTCAAGGCACGGTAGAAGTCTGCTAAACTCATTAGAGCCAGAGTACAATTATCTTGTACTTCCAAAGTGCTCGCTACCCCGGCAACCTTTATATTGATGTGCCCATCATTTCTCGGAAATACGATAACCCCGAGAAATGTCCCTAAGAAAGCAAACCGTCGATGCTCCTCCCATTTTGCGCGATTGGACTTGCTACAAAGCTTGTTCGTGGAGTCGTTGAAACCCCCGATATGCCCATATCTGCTATAAATGATGTTCAGGGAGCAAACTCCGTTGGCTAAATCCTCGTTGTGGACATTCCTAGCAATTTTCAAAGAATCCAAGAAGCGGTGCACCGTTACTACTCTCGGGGCCAACAGGTATTTTTCTTTTAAGGGGACCTCGTTCTTCCATATGTAGAAAGCAATTTCCTCTAGAGTGGGAGTGAGTTCAAAATCCGAAAGATGTAGTACATTGTGTGCAGGATCCCAATATGTGACCAGTGCTCTGATTATGTTGCCCCGGGGAATTATGTCCAATAATCCCGTGAGATCCTTTAAGTAGCCTTTGATCCAATTTGACCTTCTATCCCAATGTCGTTCCACCATAGTCTCAGCTCCAAAGGGATTTTATTCATTAAGGCAAAAGGTTCATTCTGTATTGTGCTCATCTTGCAAATTTATTAAGGCGATTTTATTTAGAAAAGAGAAAAAAATCTTTTTCAATGCAAATTTTCATTTTTTGAAAGAGACATGACTCTCGAAGTGGCCATTTTTGCCAAAAACAGCCTTTCGGCGTCCTTTCGGAACATTCGGCCGTTTTCGAAAAATAGCGATCTCTCCGATTATTTGAAAAGAAAATATTTTTGGTATTTTTCTAAAAAGGAGTGGTTGGACCTGTTCCAGGGTTGCCTACGTATCCCGCCTAATGGCGAGAATCAAACCTGCATAGTTCGATCAGATTAATTGACCAATTATTTCAACGACAAAGCCATTTTTTCACATTTTCAGATTTTCAGGATACACTCTCTTTTTTCATTAGTTCCAATTTCTCTATCTTTTCTTTTGAACACTTTTCTATCCTCGGGAATTTTGCTGGTCCGCATAACGATCAAGGAGAACAATAATGCAACACATAATATGCTCGGTCTTTTAATGACCGAGTCACCTGTCCTAGACGGACCCAACACCTGTGTTGAGTCCCCTAAGTTAGATATGATACAAATAATCGTCCTAGACCTATGTTCAACATCTTATAGTTTCATAGAGTGCTTGACCGTGTACCCGAGCAGACAACTCGAATCGAGGAGGGGGCTACTTACCGGTGACTCACGGAGTCAATCGGCTTTGTAACTTATCCAACCTCTATTTCTTAGTTTTGGTGTAACATAACAGAAAGTGGAGTCTCAACCAGTAAGCACATCCCCGGGGGTGAAGAGAAGGGTTTTCGGCACAGTTTTATATACAATCCACATAGTATCAAAGCGGTAAAACACATAGCATGTAGTTCAAATTATATAACAAAGTCAAATAATGCCAAGAACAACAATTCTAAGGAGCTCGAGTTCTTAAACCCTAAAACCGAAGTTCTGGGTTGGGATCCCCAGCAGAGTCGCCTGAGCTGTCACACCTCCCTTTTTACTACCCCACAAACGGGCTTTGTACCGATCCGTTTGGAAATATACGTAGGGTATACCTCAATGTTCAAATACCCGAGATGGGTATAATAACAAAGAGGAAGGAGTTTTTCCACTTAAAGGACAGTCGGAACGGGATCAATTTATTTAATTTTTTAGAGTCGCCACTTGGGAAAATAATGGTGTCCCAAGTCACCGGTTTAATCCCGAACCGAGGAAATTTATGACTCTGTTATTATAGTCCGCAAAACAAAGACCTGGATAAGGAACTCTATTAACCCGGGAGAAGATGTTAGACATTCCCGGATTTCGTGGTTTTAGCACGGTCTCTCAATCGTAGTTCTTGAATCTTACTTGACTTGTTATAGATTTTAACAATACGTATGTGCTTTTACATTTAATATTTTATAGAACCAGTACGCCTGTGACCTTTAGTACATTTAGGCTTTGCCGTGATTTTGGATTTGAGTTGCACCAAGTGCACACTCACTTATAAGGAAGGTATATTAAACCGTGCCTAATAGAGTATATCGGCTTTTAATTCTTTTGGGAGAAACTATGAAATTCGCTAATACACTCCCCCGATTCTATTTATAAATTATTTCATTACTAAAGGGGGCCCCACTATTTTGTGTTGTGCGAGGCTCGTCCCACTTTAATTTTAAAAGGTTCAATCTTAATGTACACATGCTATGTTATCTATATTAGTTTTTCCTTTCATATTTCAACTTCTCATTTTCAGACTTGGTCCCAGGCCATTGTCATAGCTTTATTTGGTCCTGGGCCTCTGCATTCATACTTAAACAAGCGCCGTTCATGCCCAGTTCTTAGAGATCTGAGCTATCTTCAGGCTTCTGCTTGACAGCCCAGTTAATTTCGTATCATGGTTCAGGCCCCCGTTACATGTTGGGCCCAAACCAAATGGAAATAATAGTGATAAGAATAGAAATGGTAAACATATAACAGAACAATCATAAATCACTGAGAATGAATTCAATTGCATTTTTATTCAGCAAAAGGGACAATCACAGTACACACTATTAATGTTAACTATGTATCACAACTATCTACTATACACGAGGCTTGAATTAACAGACTGTTTCTAACTTCAATCTCTACTAATGAATTTACACTAGCATCTGAGTTATTTACTAGTTGAAAAATATAAGAAATGGTGTGATTTTATCTGAGGCTTGATCAAATTGGAACAATTCAACTAATCACTTATGGTATCTAGATTATCTAAAACTAAGTCGAGTTATTCACAGATGTACAATTATATCACTAGTTTCATTATGAGTTAAGCCTCTTGACATCACAGATCTGGTTCTAATTGAGTTGTTATGTTATCTAGTTGTTTCCCCTTTTAAACTTATTCAAATCTGAACTTTTGATACTTTAAAACTAACTAACTACACGAGCAATGATTACACAGTCTAATCACTCAATTATACAATTCGAGTACCTACATTCAAGTGGCTCAAAGACTTAAGCATAATTAAACTACTGATTTTACTACGACTTAGCTCATTACAATGTTATAACCCAATTATGAAAGAATCACGGTTTGATCTTACATTTTTCTATTTTTTGAAGCTTACCTATGTTTAAAATGCATATCTACAGTATATGATTGACTATGTGATTAAGACTTACGATACTACTGTGAATGAACAATTAACGATTTGAAACTATGATTAGCTAACATATATTTTAAAGTTTTACCTATTAAAGCTAGGTGATGTACAATCTACAACTACCACTACCAACTATTAAGCTATTACACTATTTTTGTCTTTGTTTTTCTACTATTACATACTATACTTCGATTTAAACTACAGATCTATACTAATAATAAAGCTAATAAAAGAGTAAATACAAAATACATGAGATCATATGAATTTAAAAATAGAACTTCATTTCATTTCAACAATTCACCATTACAGCATCGTTTGAATAAAAGTGTACCTGAATCAGCAAGTAGAAACCAATGAGTTCTAAGGGACTAAGCAAGTAATTCAGCAACAGATTCAAGCAGCAATGCAACAGTGGGAGATTGAATATCAACGAACAAAAACCACAGCAACAACAAATAGAAATCCAAGCAAACTCGAGCAGAAAACCACAAGAACATGCGACTACCAAAGTGCTCTCCCTCGAAAAATGCAGGCTAACTTATTTGCTATTAACTTCTTTTCACTCTGAATTTTTCTCTCGAAAATCGAGCCCCTATTTCACTATTTTTGGGGGTATTTATAGGTGTGAGAGTGGCAGGTTTCTTGGGGAGAAAGAATGGGATTAAATCCCACTTCTCCCCCTTTAAAATTGCTAAACTTACACTTAGACCCCATTTTCAGTTAAAAGATCCCCTCCAGCATGTGCTGGAAGGTTCTATTTGATTCACTTTTAAGGCTTTTACCAAAGTATCCCTAATGGTTAGGGATTTTTACTGATTTCTCTTTTTAGGGAAACCATTATACCCTTTAATCTCTACAAAATTGCAGAAATCAGGGGTACAAATGACTCCCATATCCCCACGTGTTCTATGTAATTCACTATTTTACCAATTTGGTTTCCTTTTATGCCCTTAATGACATTGCTGATTTACCCGACCTACCTAGGTCAGGTTTTCAGCATTTTTGGGTTTATTTAACTAATGGCCAGTCCTTGCATTAGTATTTAAGGATTGGCCAGTTCCACTTTTAAGGAACTATTTCAATTTTAACCTCTTTTGTTTCATTTTCAGATAATTAAGACCTTTTTATTTCATTTTTAAACTAATTGCAGGACTAGCATGCTTTATTGTTGTATTTAACCTATTTAAGATTTAGCTAGTGTCAAGTTGAGACTTGGCTTGGGTAATTGAAACCCATTAGCTGAACATAGGCTGGGCTAAGGCCTTTGCAGGCCTAGCCACCTGCGATTCAGGGCTCAAATGAGCCTTGGTAAGTCTGAACTTGCAGACTTAACCAATTATTTACATAATTAACCTATTTAACTGAACACAGGCTGGGCTAAGGCCTTTGCAGAAATAGCCACCTGTGATTCAGGGCTCAAATGAGCGTTGGTGAGTCTGTACTTTCAGACTTGCACCACTTGTTACCCAACTAGCCTTTTTAGGGTAGGCCGGTGTGCTGGACCTTGTAGTGTTTGTCAATTTGCAAAATTGACCACTCTTTGGTCACTTAGTTATCTTATAACCTATGGTTGTTTGATTTTCAGTTTTAAACCTATTTCAAAACTAGCCATTTTATGGAACTTAGTACTATGACAGCTATAACAATCCCCTAAAGTTAATGAGTATTAATCACATGCTAACACTAAGAAGAACTATTGCAAACTCAGTCATTTCAACATGCAATTGAACACATAGCCATATGAGATCAAACATTATGTATCAATCAAGTAAAACTCAGAAGAGGAAATTTGATAGTGTTGAATCTTAATCAATCAATTCACATAACCCAATTCCGCGTGGCAAAGTGTCAATCAATATCAATTAGACTTAATTACAACTAGTTCATGTCAGATGATAATTGAAAAACCTCAAAACCTTTAAGGTTCAAGGGCATAGACATACATAGAAGTTAAACTCTCACAAATAGTCGGTAAGAAATGAAACATGGCTCATTTTTAGACACAAGGACTACAAAATAACAAAAACATGGTAGCCAGGATCTATTTTCAAGTACTAACCCTATATAAGTTAAAAATAAAGAATAGAAGAGTCATGGGGAAACAGTGAAGAAGAATCCTAACATCTATCATGCCAAGTAACAGAAAAAGAAGCAAAATCGGATTAACATGCTTATTTCAGCAGATGAAGGAACATAAGAGGTGGTATAAACCAATCATTAGAGAAAAATCATGGTTTTAATCAAGATATTTAGGGGAATAGACAAAGAAAAGGTAAAACAACCTTAATATAGGAGACCAACAGCTAATCCTAGCCCTAAAACTAAGCATGAAAAGAAACAGAAGAGAAGAATCATTCAACTATTGAGAGTTAACAAAGATAACTAATACAGAATGAGAGTCCAAAAATTTAAACATGCAAAGAAGATATCTAAGACCAACAAGATGAAGAGGCTTAATACTAACAGAGGACGAAAAAAAAGAAAGATATCAAGGACAAATCTTCAAAACAGAGAATCAAAACAAAAATCCAAACAAACGAGATGAACATAGTATAAGAGATGAATAACAATGACTAGAAAACATGCAAGGAATCATAAAGAGAGAAACATTCATACTGTTGAAAAACTAACAGATATGTAACGACCCGGCCCGTCGTTACGGGAATTACAACCCCGTTACCTTGAAATTACATATCTTATGCTTTTATATCAGTATTAGAGTATATCGGGTGAGTTAGGAGTGATTCGGGTTGAAAATGAAGCAAATGGCATGATTTAAGGAAGCTTAAATATGGGAAGTCAACCAAGAGTTGACTATTGAGTTAGAGTGCTTCGAACCAGATTCTGATGATTCGACTAGTTTTGGAGGATCATTTATGACTTAGGAGAGCAATCGGAATTGAATTCGGAGGTCCAGTGTAGTTTTAGGCTTGAATTGGCGAAGGTTGAATTTTGGCGAAAACTGGATGGTAGGTGAGATTTGATCCGGGGGTCGAAATGGAATTCCGACAATTTCTGTACGTTCATTATCTGATTTTGGATATGTCTGCAAATTTCCAGGTCATTCGGACATCATTTGATCGGGTTTTGGCTTGAATGTTAGTTTTGAAAGTTTTGAAGAAACTTAGGCTTGAATTCGTGTGTAAATGGTGATTTTGATGTTTAGGATGGTGTTTTTGGGATTGGAACAAGTCCGTATCATTTTTTGGAGTATGTTGGTGGTTTTCGTTGGGGTCCCGGGGGCCTCAGGATGATTTCAGACCATCAACCGGGCATATTGGACTTGGCAAAATCTGCAAAAAACTGCAGGTTTCTGTCCAGTCAAATAGACCTTCGCGTTCGCGTGACATGGGTCGCGTTCGCGAAGGCCAGGTGGGCTAAAGAATTGCGTTCGCAACAAGGACATCATGTTCGCGTAGGTCAGATGGAGTGAATCTTCACGTTCGCATGACTGGGAGTCGCGAACGCGTAGAAGGAAAATGGGGAGCTTCGCGTTCGCGTGGGGTGTACGCGTTCGCGTTGGAGTGAAAAAAGGCGGCTTGGGAAATGAACATCGCGGACGCGTGACGTGACATCGTGTTCGTGATGAAGCAGCAGAATTGGGCATCACGTTCGCGCAAGGAGCATCACGAACGCGTAGGTATAAATGTTCTGGCAGTGCATAAAAATCACAGAACAGAGAGCTCGCGGGTTTACACCCCCAAAATACAATTTTGAGCCCTAGAGAGAAGAAAACTCGAGGAAAACACCTGAGAAATCATCGTGTATTCATCGGAGGTAAAATTCTTGACTCAAAAACATGATTTTATGGTAGGATTAACATCAATCTTCATGAATTTGGGTAGAAAATATTGAAGAATTGTGGCCTAGATATTGAAAACGGGATTTTGAGTTTTGGAAGGCCATTTGAACTCCGATTTCGATAAATTTTATATGCACGGACTCGTGGCGAGATGAGGATCTCTTTGGTACTAATTTCGGAATTTTCCAAGTAGTGGGCCCGGGGTCGGGTTTTTACCAACTTAGTGTATTTATGCGAATTTCATGTAAATTGAAATGGGTTATGATTCTTTGACCCGTATTTGATATAATTATTGTGGTTTGACTAGATTCTACGCATGAGGGAGCTAAATTCAAAGGAAAAGGCATCGCGGATGAGTCTACGACCGGCTAGAGGTGAGTAGTTTGTGTATATGGTAGCCTGAGGGTTCGAAACCCCGGCTTAGCACATTGTGACGCTAGTAGGGCATGGCTCGCACACCGTGGCAGGTGCGGAATTCATTGTGACTGGGGATTGAGACTTGGTCCATCCCGGATGTAAATAATATGCTATTACTGTTGGAAATACACTGTATTTGATATGTTTGTGGGCGGTAAGCCTTGTTTGGGGCCTTGTGCCGACCTGTAGCGTCCTTAGAGAACAATATTTAGGTGATAGCTATATTTTCTTAAATCACTTATCTCAGTCCTGGAAATTGAAATCACCTTATTGATATGCTAAGTCACCGACTTTTGCAAATTTAATAAAGTTAAAGTATTTTCATAAATTATGAACTGGAAACTGGAATTTAGAAAATGAACTGTTTTTGTGACTTATATGTATGTTTTGGACTGAGGATGGATCGGGCTGCACGCCGCAGCAGATGATATGAGGATCGGACTGCACGCCGCAGTATTATTGCGCTTGGGCTGTAGGAGCCCCTCAGGAGTCTGTACACACCCCGGTGAGCGCCGTCGACGTTAAATGGATCGGGCTACACGCCGTAGCGGTTATGTGCATTGCATTGCATCTTTATTTGTTGAATCACTCTATGGTAGTTGTATTGTATTGTTGATGCTAGTTCGTAGCAGTTTCAGACTGTAGTGTAGCTTCATATTGTGGTATTTTGTGGATTTCCTACTTTCAGCTGCTTTTATATATTTATTACTCACTGAGTACTTAGTACTCACCCCTACTCCCTGCACCTTTTGTGTGCAGACTCGGGTACTCAGGAGCAGTAGACAGGCATTTCCAGCGTTTGCAGTGTCATACCGAGTTGCTGAGGTAGCTGCCGACGTTCGCAGAACCTATCTCCTCCTCCTCTTTCCAGTTGTTATTTTGTATATAGACTTGAGTATTTCTATACAGTATTCTCTATTCCTGTTGGGTTTTGTTAGAGGCTCTAGACTTGTGACTCCAGATCTTTGGGAGTGTCAGTTATTTCTCGCACTTCTCCATATTTTGTTCATTATTATTATTATTGGAGTTCTTAAACTCATATATTATTCTTGGGATGTCCATTTGGGACTGGTATTCGATGTGATCAGTAATTGTTGGTCTGGATGGCCTACCTTGATTGTTGGGCGCCATCACGACCGGATTTGGGTCGATACATGTTGGTATCAGAGCCTAGGTTACTAGGACTCGCGAGTCATGAGCAGGTTTAGTAGGCTTTCGCGGATCGGTAGGTAGACGTCCGTATCTATCCTCGGAGGGCTACAGAAACTTTAGGAAAATCCACATTTTCTTGGATTCATATCGTGCGATTTGTGTTATCATGAAATTAAATTTTTCCATATTCTATTCTCTCGCAAATGGCGAGAACACGTGATAGTGGATGTGGCGGACGACCACCATTGGAACCTAGAGGCAGTGGCCGTGGTAGAGGTAGGGCAGCAGTACCAGCACCTGCTGATCCACCAGCTGACCAGACTCAGGGTCAGATTCTTGCACCAGTGGCCCAGGCTCAAGACCAGATTCCAGCGGCAGACGCTCCGGCAACTCAGGTTCAGGCACCGGTAGTGCCTATTGTGATACCGGGTCTTCAGGAGACCTTGGCTAAGATCTTATCAGCATGCACATGCTTGGCTCAGGTCGTTGCAGCCTCTACTGCAGCGTCTTCTTCACAGGCAGGGGGAGGGAATCAGGCACTTGGGACAGCTCCAGTTCAGCCAGCTGCACCCATTGCACCGGCCCCTGTTCATGTGGTTCCAGTTATGCCTAACGATGAGCAGCGTCGTCTGGAGAGGTTTGAGAGGCTACAACCTCCGACATTTAGTGGTGCTGAGGGCGAGGACGCCCAGGGTTTTCTTGACAGATGTCAGCGCATGCTTCGCACCGCGGGTATTCTAGAGTCCAGCGGTGTTTCATTCACCACTTTTCAGTTCACAGGTGCAGCATTTCAGTGGTGGGAGGATTTTGAGAGGCGTAGGCCCGCTGGGGCAGTGCCCCTCACTTGGCAGCAGTTCTCCACGGTATTTTTGGAGAAGTACGTGCCTCGATCTCAGAGAGAGGAGTTGCGACGTCAGTTCGAGTGGTTGAAGCAGGGAGAGATGACAGTTAATCAGTATGAGATGAGATTCACACAGCTGGCCCGTCATGCCATGTGGATGGTTCCTACCGACAGGGAGAGGATCCGGAGATTTATTGATGGCCTTATTTATCCCATCCAAATATTGATGACCAGGGAGAGAGTTTCGGCAGTTACCTTTGAGGAGGTTGTTGATGCTGCCCGTCACATTGAGACGGATCGCCGCAGAGAGTGAGAGGAGAGAGAGGCTAAGAGGCCTCGTGGTACAGGCAGCTACAGTGGTGCTCCGTCTAGGGGCCAACCTCAGTATAGCAGGGTTCATTCTTTCAGGTCTCATCAGTCTGGACGTGCAGAGTCCAGTGGGGTTTTATCAGATCGTGGTCGTCAGGGCCATCAGGGTTATCAGGGTCAGCAGAGCCATCAGCAGTGTCAGCCTGCACTGAGTGCTCTTCTAGCACACAGCTCTGCTCCTGTTTCCTCAACACATGGTTCATCTGTAGCGAGGGGTCCTCAGCAGCCCCTTCTTCCATCTTCAGGCTATTGTTTTGAGTGCGGTGATTTGGGCCATATCAGGAGAGAGTGTCGTCAGTGGCTTCGTAAGCAGTCTCAGCAGAGGGATCAGCCCTCGTCTTCTACTCTTGTTTCTTCAGCGCCATCACAGTCGGCTAGGACTGGTGGCCAGGTATTCAGAGGTCGCCCTAGGGGCGAGGACTGTACTGGTGGAGGCCAGGCTCGTTTCTATGCTCTTCCGGATAGGAAGGATGGTAGTGCTTCAGATGCGGTCATTTCAGGTATTATCTCAGTCTGTCACAGGGATGCTTCTGTCTTATTTGATCCCG
Source organism: Nicotiana noctiflora (assembly GCA_032618575.1). Taxonomy (NCBI): domain Eukaryota; kingdom Viridiplantae; phylum Streptophyta; class Magnoliopsida; order Solanales; family Solanaceae; genus Nicotiana; species Nicotiana noctiflora. The sequence goes on from JASVEL010001787.1 coordinate 65,762, forward strand.
GATCCACCTATTCTTTTGTCTCTACTTATTTTGCACATCATTTGGGTATGACCCGTGGTATTCTTGCCATGCCCGTACATGTGTCTACCCCAGTGGGGGATACTGTTGTTGTGGATCAGGTATATCGATCCTGTATTATTACTATTGGGGGTCCGGAGACCCGAGTTGATTTATTACTACCGGGCATGGTAGATTTCGATGTGATTCTAGGCATGGATTGGCTATTTCCTTACCATGCGATTCTAGACTGTCATGCCAAGACAGTCACACTAGCTATTCCAGGTAATCCGAGTATCGAGTGGCGTGGCTTGACTGATTATGTGTCATACAGGGTGATTTCTAATATAAAGGCCCAACGAATGATTGGAAAGGGTTGTTTATCTTATTTGGCCTTCATTAGAAATGTTGAGGCTGAGACACCCAGTCTTGATTCGGTTCCCATTGCGAGGGAGTTTCCGAATGTATTTCCAGCAGACCTGCCGGGCATGCATGGCACCAGCGGAGTTAAAAGAATTAAAGGAGCAGCTTCAGGAACTCTTAGATAAGGGTTTAATTCGTCCGAGTGTGTCACCCTGGGGTGCACCGGTGTTGTTCGTGAAGAAGAAAGATGGCACAATGAGGATGTGCATTGATTACAGGCAGCTGAATAAGGTAACAGTGAAGAATAAGTACCCATTGCGTCGTATTGAGGATCTATTTGATCAGCTCCAGGGAGCTAGTGTATTTTCTAAGATTGATCTTCGATCGGGCTCTCATCAGTTGAAGATCAGGGACTCAGATATTATGAAGACATCGTTCAGAATGCGATATGGGCACTTCGAGTTCCTGGTGATGTTTTTCGGGCTGACTATGCCCCAGCTGCATTCATGCACTTGATGAATAACGTATTCCGGCCGTACCTTGATTCTTTTGTGATTGTGTTTATTGATGATATTCGGGTGTATTCTCGCAGCCAGGAGGAGCATGCACAGCACTTCAGGGTGGTATTGCAGAGGTTGAGAGAAGAGAAGCTTTATGCAAAATTCACTAAGTGTGTGTTCTGGCTTGATACTGTGACTTTTCTGGGACATGTAGTGTCCAGTGATGGTATACGGGTTGATCCACAGAAGGTCGAGGCAGTGCAGAGTTGGCCCACACCTTCCTCAGCTACAGAGAATCGGAGTTTTCTCGGCTTGGCAGGCTATTATTGCCGGGTTGTTCAAGGTTTATCATCAATTGCTTCACCGTTGACTAAGTTGACACAGAAGAATGCTCCATTTGTGTGGTCTGATGAATGTGAGGAGAGCTTCCAGAAGCTCAAGGAGGCTTTGACCACATCTCCAGTACTTGTGTTGCCATTAGCCTCAGGGTCATATACGGTGTATTGTGATTCTTCTAGAGTTGGGCTCGGTTGTGTGTTGATGCAAGAGGGTAGAGTTATTTCATATGCTTCTCGTTATCTAAAGCCCCACGAGAAGAACTACCCTGTTCATGATTTGGAGTTAGTTGCTATTGTTCATGCCTTGAAGATTTGGAGGCATTACCTATATGGTGTATCTTGTGATGTATATACAGACCACCGCAGCCTTCAACATTTGTTTAAGCAGAAAGATCTAAATTTGAGGCAGCGGAGATGGCTTGAATTGCTTAAAGGCTATGATATTACTATCTTGTACCATCCCGGGAAAGCCAATGTAGTGGCTGATGCATTGAGCCGGAAGGCTATTAGTATGGGCGGTTTGGCGTATATTCCAGTTGGGGAGAGACCCCTTGCAGTTGATGTTCAAGCGTTAGCTAATCAGATGGTGAGGCTGGATATTTCTGAGCCCAGTCGGGTGATGGCTTGTGTAGTAGCTCGTTCTTCTTTATATGATCGTATTCGAGAGCGCCGGTATGATGATCCACACTTACTTGTCCTTAAGGACAGAGTTCAACATGATGATGCTAGAGATGTCACTATTGATAGTGATGGTGTATTGCGGATGCAGGGCTGGATATGCGTGCCCAATGTTGACGGCCTTCGTAAGTTGATATTGGAGGAAGCCCATAGCTCGTGGTATTCAATTCATCCAGGAGCCGCGAAGATGTACCAGGATTTGAAGCAGCATTACTGGTGGAGAAAGATGAAGAAAGATATTGTGAGTCATGTGGCTCGGTGTCTAAACTGTCAGCAGGTCAAGTATGAGCATCAGAGACCTGGTGGTGTATTCTAGCGCATTGATATTCCTGAGTGGAAGTGGGAAAGGATTACTATGGACTTTGTTGGTGGACTCCCTCGGACATCGAGGAAGTTCGATTCAGTTTGGGTGGTGGTGGATAGGTTGACCAAGTCAGCTCACTTCATCCCAGTGTGTACTACTTATTCCTCGGAGCGGTTGGCAGAGATATTCATTCGTGAGATAGTGAGATTGCATGGAGTTCCCATTTCTATTATATCGGACAGAGGTACCCAGTTCACTTCTCAGTTCTGGAGGACTTTTCAGCGAGAGTTGGGTTCACAGGTAGAGCAGAGCACAACATTTCATCCACAGACAGATGGGCAGTCTGAGCGTACTATTCAGATATTGGAGGACATGTTGCGTGCTTGTGTCATTGATTTCGGTTGTTCATGGGTTGATTACTTGCCTCTTGCGGAGTTTACGTATAATAATAGCTATCAGTCCAGCATTCAGATGGCACCGTATGAAGCTTTATATGGGAGACGGTGTAGGTCTCCAGTCGGTTGGTTCGAGCCCGGCGAGGCTAGGTTGTTGGGGACGGAGTTAGTCCAAGATGCCTTAGACAAGGTGAAGGTGATTCAGGAGAGACTTCGCACAGCTCAGTCGTGTCAGAAGAGTTATGCAGACCGGAAGGTCCGAGATGTGTCTTATTCAGGTAGGTGAGAAGGTGTTGCTAAAGGTTTCGCCTATGAAGGGCGTTATGAGGTTTGGAAAGAAAGGGAAGTTGAGCCTAAGGTTTATTGGACCTTTTGAGGTGCTTAGGAAAGTTGGGGAGGTGGCTTATATGCTTTCTTTGCCACCATGCTTGTCGGGAGTTCACCCGGTGTTCCATGTATCCATGCTCCGGAAGTATGTGGGGGACCCATCTCATGTGTTAGACCTCAGCACGATACAACTAGATGAGGATTTGACTTATGATGTGGAACCAATAGCCATTTTGGGTCGACAGGTTCGTAAGCTGAGGTCCAAGGACATAGCTTCAGTGAAAGTGCAGTGGAGAGGTCGTCCCGTGGAGGAAGCAACTTGGGAGACCGAGCAGGGGATGCAGAGCAGATATCCTCATTTGTTTGATGCTCCAGGTATGTTTCTTAACCCGCTCGCGGACGAGCGTTTATTTAAGTTGGGGAGAATATAACGACCCGGCCCGTCGTTACGGGAATTACCACCTCGTTACCTTGAAATTACATATCTTATGCTTTTATATCAGTATTAGAGTATATCGGGTGAGTTAGGAGTGATTCGGGTTGAAAATGAAGCAAATGGCATGATTTAAGGAAGCTTAAATATGGGAAGTCAACCAAGAGTTGACTATTGAGTTAGAGTGCTCGAAACCGGATTCCGATGATTCGACTAGTTTCGGGGGATCATTTATGACTTAGGAGAGCAATCGGAATTGAATTCGGAGGTCCGGTGTAGTTTTAGGCTTGAATTGGCGAAGGTTGAATTTTGGCGAAAACCGGATGGTAGGTGAGATTTTGATCCGGGGTCGGAATGGAATTCCGACAATTTCTGTAGCCTCATTATATGATTTTTGATATGACTGCAAATTTCCAGGTCATTCGGACATCGTTTGATCGGGTTTTGGATTGAATGTTAGTTTTGAAAGTTTTGAAGAAACTTAGGCTTGAATTCGTGTGTAAATGGTGATTTTGACGTTTATGATGGTGTTTTTGTGATTGGAACAAGTCCGTATCATGTTTTGGAGTATGTTGGTGGTTTTCGTTGGGGTCCCGGGGGCCTCGGGATGATTTCGGACCATCAATCGGGCATATTGGACTTGGCAAAATCTGCAGAAAACTGCAGGTTTCTGTCCAATCAAACAGACCTTCGCGTTCGCGTGACATGGGTCGCGTTCGCAAAGGCCAGGTGGGCTAAGGAATCGCCTTTGCAACAAGTACGTCACGTTCGCGTAGGTCGGATGGAGTGAATCTTCGCGTTCGCATGACTGGGAGTCGCGAATGCGTAGAAGGAAAAGGGGGAGCTTCGCGTTCGCGTGGGGGTGTACGCGTTCGCGTTGGAGTGAAAACAGGTGGCTTCGGAAATGAACATCGCGGATGCGTGACGTGACGTCGCGTTCGCGATGAAGCAGCAGAACTGGGCATCGCGTTCGCACAAGGAGCATCGCGAACGCGTAGGTATAAATGTTATGGCAGTGCATAAAAATCACAGAACAGAGAGCTTGCGGGTTTACACCCCCAAAATACAATTTTGAGCCCTAGAGAGAAGAAAACTCGAGGAAAACACCGAGAAATCATCGGGTATTCATCGGAGGTAAGATTCTTGACTCAAAAACATGATTTTCTGGTAGGATTAACATCAATCTTCATGAATTTGGGTAGAAATATTGAAGAATTGTGGCCTAGGTATTGAAAACGGGATTTTGAGTTTTGGAAGGCCATTTGAACTCCGATTTCGATAAAGTTTATATGCACGGACTCGTGGCGAGACGAGGATCGCGTTGGTACTAATTTCGGAATTTTCCGAGTAGTGGGCTCGGGGTCGGGTTTTTACCAACTTAGTGTATTTATGCGAATTTCAAGTAAATTGAAATGGGTTATGATTCTTTGACCCGTATGTGATATAATTATTGTGGTTTGACTAGATTCTACGCACGGGGGAGCTAAATTCAAAGGAAAAGGAATCGCGGACGAGTCTACGACCGGCTAGAGGTGAGTAGTTTGTGTATATGGTAGCCTGAGGGTTCGAAACCCCGGCTTAGCACATTGTGATGCTAGTAGGGCGTGGTTCGCACACCGTGGCAGGTGCGGGATTGATTGTGACTGGGGATTGAGACTTGGTCCAACCCGGATCTAAATAATATGCTATTAGTGTTGGAAATACACTGTATTTGATATGTTTGTGGGTGGTAAGCCTTGTTTGGGGCCTTGTGCCGACCTGTAGCGTCCTTAGAGGACAATATTTAGGTGATAGCTATATTTGCTTAAATCACTAATCTTAGTCCTGGAAATTGAAATCAGCTTATTGATATACTAAGTCACCAGCTTTTGCAAATTTAATGAACTTAAAGTATTTTCATAAATTATGAACTGGAAACTGGAATTTAGAAAATGAACTGTTTTTGTGACTTATCTTATTTATGTGGACTGAGGATGGATCGGGCTGCACGCCGCAGTGGTTGATATGAGGATCGGGCTGCACGCCGCAGTAGTATTGCGCTTGGGCTGTAGGAGCCCCTCCAGAATTTGTACACACCTCCAGTGAGCGTCGTCAACGTTAAATGGATCGGGCTACACGTCGTAGCGGTTATGTGCATTGCATTGCATCTTTATTTGTTGAATCACTCTATGGTAGCTGTATTGTATTGTTGATGCTAGTTCGTAGGAGATTCAGACTGTAGTGTAGCTTCATATTGTGGTATTTTGTGGATTTCCTACTTTCAGCTGCTTTTATATATTTATTACTCACTGAGTACTTAGTACTCACCCCTACTCCCTGCACCTTTTGTGTGCAGACTCAGGTACTCAGGTACTCAGGAGTGGTAGACAGGCATTTCCAGCATTTGCAGTGTCATACTGAGTTGCTAAGGTAGCTGCCGACGTTCGCAGAACCTAGCTACTCCTCCTCTTTCCAGTTGTATTTTGTTAGAGGCTCTAGACTTGTGACTCCGGATCTTTGGGAGTGTCAGTATTTTGTTCATTTCTATTATTATTAGTATTATTATTATTGGAGTTCTTAAACTCATATATTCTTCTTGGGATGTCCATTTGGGACTGGTATTCGATGTGATCAGTAATTGTTGGTCTGGCTAGCCTAGCTTGATTGTTGGGCACCATCACGACCGAATTTGGGTCGTGACAAGATCAGAAATCACAATACCAAGAAGATGAAGAAGCACAAGATGAAAGATAGATCTTTTGACTTAGAAGAAACAGAACATGATTTGCAAAAGACAAAACAGAAGAACAACAAGATGAAAAGAAGATCCTAGAAACAAAAAAAGTCAAAACAAGAAAATAACATGAAGATGAACAAGACGAACAAAAACCCTAATACTAACTAGATCTTTCAAGCCAAAAAAACAAAATAGTCAAAACAAAAAAATAACATGGAGATGAACAAGATGAACAAAAAAAACCCTAATACTAAACAGGTTCTTCGAATCAGAGAAACAAAAACAAATAGCATAGAAAAAATATCACAGAAGAAAGTATTAAAACTAAAACGAAAGGAAGCAGATAAGATTCAAAGAGTGAGGGGACTTAGCTTTGCAGGGCCGGTCCCCTGAGCTTCCCTTCACTCTTTTCACTCTTCTTTTCTTTCAGACTTTCAGATCCTTTTCCTTATTTCTCTTTTTTTTTTTTCTTTTCTGGTTTTCTTTTTTAGACTTCAAGATAAGGTCTTTTTGAGGTTTTTCGGTTTGGATTGGGTATTTGGAAGGGTAAAGGTAAGATCTTTGAAGAAGGTTTAATTTCGAGTCGCCGGAGTTAGGGTTCCAGTGACTTCTTTTGGGATATTCGAGAAGCTCAGGGGGTATTCGAAAGAAACTAAGGTTGTGAGGGGTTAGATCGGACCAAGGCGGTCCTTTTGGCGCTGGTTTGGAGATAGATCTCATAGCTTTGTGGTCACCAGAGGTAGATTCCGGTGACCGGACAATCAATAGCGGAGGGGTTTTTAGGGTTTTGGGGTGGTCTGAGGTGAAGAAGATGAAGAAGAGAAGAGGGGAGGTGAAGAGGATGGTCGGAGACCACCGTGGAGGGTGGTGGCCTCCATGGCCGGTGAGGGTTTCAGAGTGGAGGTGAGGAAGAAGATGAAGGAGAATAGAGGGGATTTGGGCGGCTAGGGTTTGGGGGAATTGAAAATGGCTGGTCTAAACCGGACCAATGCCTTATATAGTCGGGGAGGTTGAGGTGATCTGGATCATTGGTTTGATGAGGATCAACGGTCGTTATTAGCGTTACTAAAACGGTGTCGTTTCTATGCCAATGAGACCAATGCTTTCAACCCTTAGATCATTTTAAATGAACGTCTATGATTTGATCTCACATTTCAATTGATTAAAAAATTCCGCTATTTGTCTCAGCCGTTGGATTTGTCATGATGAACGGCTGAGATCACCTGCTTCTTAATTAATTGGACCGGTTACCCTTGGGCTTAGGAACTGGGCCAGCCAATTGGGTCATATTTGGCCCAGTCTCACTATACGATGTATTTTTTTTTGTATTTTCCTGATGTTTTAATTATTTTTTGTATTTTCTTTTTTTTTTGTATTTCATTCCCTATTCTTATACTCTTTTCTAATTACTCAAACTCTATTGATTTCCTATTTTTCACAATTTTTCTGCTATTTTTTACTATATTCCGCTAATTACTATTTTTTATTAATTTTCTTTTATAACTACTAAATCAAAAATACGTGTACTTCTTCCTATTTTTTTAATTTTCTAATTTCAAATTATTTAAACACATAAAATGTATTCAATTTCCAAAAAGACATGCAATTACACTCAAAAATATTATTATATTTTAATTTTGGAATTTTCTAGTGCAAAAATCATGTGCTCACAATATTAATATAATAATTGTGCTTAAGATTTTCAATCTATTTTCACTAAGTAAGTCCAATAGATTTAATACTTATTTTTTGCTATATCAATTACGAAATATTTTTCTAAAATGCCCAATTAAATCTTCCGTAAATGTCGCATTCAACCACGTAATAGTGAAGCCTACTCTCTTAAGCAATCCTAAATTTTCAAATTTCAACATGTACCCTCCATTACACATGAGATTTTCTAATATACATATAAGGATCACACCACTTTGGAGCACTCTGCAGGAGATAACCCACCTGCTTTGCCTTAATATAATATTTCCGTATACCTTCTGTCGTCATACATATTACACATCCACTTAGTCTTCCTGAGTCTGAACTCATACCGCAACATGAAATTTACTTCACTCCCATCTAGGAGACATGAAAATATTCTTCACGCGCCCATCACTCATGTCCACACATCCAATCACAATGGAAATCAAACACTTAATCGTTCGTCTATCATCCAACAGATCTTCCTCTTCGCTTCCAAGTTACATAGATACATCATGCAGTGCTAACATACTCATCAGATGGTCGTTCAACCGTCACTTCCACTAATAGGGACACTACCGAACATTTAACTAATCAGCACCTCAGTGCTCAAGCCATATGCAAAGATCCGACCTCAAGTCCTCCAGAATGGCCCAACATCAAAATCACAGAGATCACATCTTGCCCCCCCCCCCCAATCGAGGAATCACTATCCATAATTGCACATCTGATACCGAGCGCTCATGCATGCATACAAATGCGTGAAAGGAATTTCAAGAGTTTCTTTTCAAGCTGAATCAAAGATGCACGATAAGAATCCAAGAATCTGATGTTTTTCTAAAGGTTTTGTAGCCTCTCAAGGATTAATTGAGAAGTCTCTGTACCGATCCATGAGACTCTACTAAACCTGCTCATGACCCATGAGACCTAGTAACCTAGGCTTTGATACCAACTTGTTATGACCCAAACCCCTAACTGGTCGTGAAGTCACCTCTCGTGAAGACAAAGCTAGCGAACCAACCCAACTTATCACTTTGAAAAACAATTAAGCATAAACGAATTAAAAAAATAGGACATAATAATATTAATTAACAAAATGACAAACCAACACAATCCTAACCGGGGTAACACAAGTGACGTGCATCAATCAGAAAGTAAATCCACTACAAGGTCTATTATATACAAACCAGAATAATGAACAAATAGAGAGAAAAATGGTGTTGCGGACGTTGGCAATCATCTCTTTAACTCATATAGCTCTGCCTTTAATCTGCCCAAACCTGCTACCGGGTGAATAGATACCTACATCCGTATGCGAAATGCAGGGAGTAAAGTGAGTACTCCAACTCAGTGAGTAATAAAGGTAAATAACAACTAAGCAGTAAGAAATTACGTAAAGCAACCATCATGTTGTATAGAAGCACGGTACAATCCTTTGAGAAACTGTATGATTGTGAAATATTTGGAAATATCTTGGCTCGGTTTAAAGCTCTTGTGAAAATGATCTATTCAACAGTTACGAAAACAATTTCAAAACAAGTAGTGCTGATAAACACAAATAATCTGCCCCTCAGGAACAAATACCACAATATAATAGGTAAAAAGGCAAATAAATATGCAAAATGGACACATAAAAGTTCTCCCATCTGTCAAGATCTCAAAACAGTACCAGCACCTCGGGCTCACTCTCATAAACACTCTCATCCCATTGGGTTCTCTCTCTCAGTTCACTCTCGGAACAATATCATATTGTAAACCGTTGTGGTGTACAACCTGATCCACATATCACTGCGGCGTGTAGCCTGATCTATATCTCGCTACGGCGAGCATCCCGATCCATATTTTGCTGCGGCGTGCAACCCGATCCACATGGGTACCCGCGCTCACTGTGGGGGTGCAGACTCCGGAGGGGCCCATTTTGGCCCATGCACAATAGGAAGCCACCTCGTGGCATATAAAACAAGGCGTGAAAGCCTTCTCATATCACACTCGAGGTCTGTAAGCCTCCTCACACAACACCCGAGGCCTGAAAGCTTTCTCACAATACACTTGAGGCCTGAAAACCTCATCATATCACTCAACATTTCCTCACATATGGCCCTCCACCTCACTCAGTCCAGAAAACATCTTAAGCCCCTCGGGCATCAATAAAATATTAGTGCTAAACCACAAACAACAATGGAAATATCATTTATGTCTCAAAGATCAATTAAAATATTTGAGTTTGTAATAAAGTAAAATCAACAGGACTAACTTCAAGTTGTATGTCAAATAATGAAGAAACAGTGAAAAAATCCCCGAAGGGTTCAAATAATTGGCAGGAAGCCTAACTATGGCAATCAACCCAAACATGGTAATTTAAATAAATTTTAGTGAAATACATGGTAAAGTAATCAATTGGGATGGATCAAGTCATAATCTCTAATAGTTCTCTACCCCACGCTCGCTATCGGGCATGCAAGTAACCTCAATATAGCACTACGGTGTGCAAATCCGTGGTTTCAAACCCTTAGGATATCATTTTTCAATCATTACTCACCTCGAACCGATGAGATCTCTAGCTCGCGATGCCTTTTCCCCTCAATTTGGTATCCACACATATCAAATCTATCCAAAGACAAAGCAAATACATCACAATAGGCTAAAGGAACAAAGTTCAAGCAAAACAATCAATAACAGGTACAAATCCCCAAATTACGAGAACCCAAGGCCCGGTACCACTTATCGAAAAATCAGAAAATTAACATCATTGGATTTCTTAACTCGCCACGAGCCTATAGATACTAAAACTCCCAAATCCGAGCCCAAATGACCGCTCAAATACCAGTTTAAAATGCCAAATTTCCAAGCACTAGCTTTACCCCCTTTTGATGGATTTCCAAAAATTTCTATATTAATTCTACCATTAAATATGTATTTAGGTCAAAGAACTTACCTCCAATCACACCTAGTCAAAATCCTCTTCAATTTCCGTCCAAAAGCTCTCAAGGTCGATCAAAAATGGTGAAAATAACCCTTAGCTCGCGGAACAAAATGAGACTTTAAAACCCTTCTCCGAACAGGCATTTTTGCATATGTGGTTGCCTTACCGCATTTGTGACTACCACTTCTATAGTATCTACTCCTCTTTTGCGCAACTCCCAATTTTTCCCAGAACAGCTTCTGTGGTGAGGTATCCGCATTTGCAGACACCGCTTCTGTGCACTTTGTCCGCTTCTTCAGAAATTAACATGGCCTCTACCTTCGCTTCTGTGACTCTTCTACCGCATCTGTGGCATCGGAGATGCGGCTCCAAGCCCGCACCAGTGCAACAACAATTATTTTCAAGGACTCGCACCTACCACCAGACCCTCGTATCTGCGGAACCTGATATGCGGCTCCTTTCTCGCACATGCAAAAATACCAGATATCAGCAAACTTTAGAATTTATGGCCATCCGAAATCACCCATACAAAATCATCTAACGAAGCTATAGCAACTCTCAAAATTTCATTCCGACCCTCGGATAAAAATCTCACCTACCAACCGAAATTCACCAAAATACTAACTTCGCTAATTCAAGCCCAATCCTACACCGAACCTCCAAAATAAATTCCGATCACACTTTTAATTCACAAATCATCCTCCGAAGCTAACAAAATCATAAAAACTACGATCCGAGCTCATATGCAAATAAATCAACATTCGGTTGATTTGTTTTCCAATGCAAACCTTCCTTAAAGAGACTAAGTACCTCATTTTCATCTAAAACCAATTCAATTCAACTCGTTCGCCCAAAACTCTTATAATGAAACATAAGAAAGCAGAAAAATGGGGAAATGAGGCGGTAACTCATGTGATGACAGGTCGGGTCATCACAATTTCTTTGTAATATGGATCGCATCAATGCAATATCGGGTAATCACTCCTCAAAAGAGGGGCTACATGTGGTATTAGCGCACCGGTCATCATATCCATATCTACCCTTCCTACCACGTCAAGGTATTGAAGAATAGATTGGTCTCGACCACTATTGCATGTTATTACCCGTCCCATTCCTATTAGTCCTGGAAAAAAATATAAGACTACTATTCCTAAAAGGGATGGATATTAGGCTGAATTTTAGGTTTCCAAAAGGTAAAAAAGCTAAGGCGGCATACAAAAATACATAGGACTGCACATGTCAAGATCCAATTGCATAACAGGTCAAGATGGTGCCCAACATCATTGTTAGACACGCCAACGCGCAAAAATACTAATTAAACTTTGGATCACTTCACCCCAAAATAGTTGAAATTAATCTTTAATTTGGAAATATATCAGAAATGATGATAAAAATCATGATAGTCATACAACCCCAAAATAATAATGTCTACTAAGGTGTGTGCCAAGACCTGATGTCAAAAGTGGTGGGCAACTAGTAGAATATACAACAAAAATACACTATCCTACTGTTTGAACAGAATAGACAACATAAATACATAAGAAAACTCCTTCAAGCTACTGCACGACACATAAGGGAAAGCAACTCACCGTTGGAGTCTCAAATCTGCTCAGTGGGGCGTGCCCGACTGGTAGCCAGATGTACCTGCCTCAGACCCTGTACATTTAAGTACAAAAGTGTAATATGAATCTCAAAGAAGTAGAAACGAGTGGTCGAGTCGATATGTACTAGGGTCAATTAATATGAGAAGATTTTATAATAAGCATGTATATCTCAAGTGAATAATCATGGAGTAAGAATTCTTTCCCAAGTACTAATATGAATGCTAGTCTATTGTCTATACAGATATGTCATTCGGCCCTTGAAGTACTTCAAAGCAAAAAATACACAAATAATCACCGTGTGACGTACGGCACAATCCAACATAAAATCAACTGTGCACTGCCGAGGGTCGAACGTCTAGAACAATAGATATATCTTTTACCCCGCTCGCGAATCACTCAGGCGATGCGGTCTAATAGAAATAAGCTCATTCACAAAGAAACAATAACAATTAATAATATATATATATATATATGAGGATTAGCCATACACAGGAATGCCAAATATTCATACGAATCCGAATTAATCAACATGTACTAGAATATCACGTAGAGCATACTTATGAGTCTTAGAGTACCTGGACATAACATTATTGTCTCTACGTACAGACTCTCATCACCTAGTACGTACGTAGCCCTGAATATAATGATAAATAATTCAATTATTATACCTATGGTGAAAATTCCCTCTTACAATGCTAGAAAGTAGACCTATCTCGCTCTAAAGCGCACTACAAAATATCAAGAACAAGTCCAAGCCCTCAATTCGGAGTCGAACAATCCCAAACTAGTTAAATAAAGTAAGAACTAGTCAATATAGACTTATAAGATCGAGTTCTAGTTATTCAAGCAATTTCCCAACCTTTTAAACTAGTTTCCTAAATTTCGAACCCGGGCTCACGTGCCCGGATTCTGAGATGTTTCAAAGGAATTTTTTCTCTACAACCTAAGGATCAATAATATATGATTTTTAATTCGTTTCATAAAAAACTCGTTGTTAAATCTATATTTTACTAAAATCCTAGGTTTAGCTCTAACCCTTTGATTTTGCCTAAGTTCAAGTGTTTAATCTACCTAAAATACAAGTATTAAACTAAGTTTGTATGGAATAGACTTACCTCTTGATGCTAAGTGGAAACCTTCTTTTCAAAGCTCCCTAAAATCGGATATGAGAGAGTGAAACGTGTCAAAAATGGGTTTAAAACCCATATTTAATGAACCTCGCTGGTCCAGTGGTATCCGCATATGCGATCAGAGGACCGCATTTGTGGTCCCGCATCTGCAAGAATTAGACCGCATATGAAAAAAGGGGAGGGAAAGCTGGGACCGCATCTGCAGTCTCAGGGCCACATCTGCGGAGGGGCTTCTGAGGCTTGGAACCACTTTTGCGGCTTGGGAGTCGCAACTACAATTTCCTAGCCTAGCCACCTGGGCCGCTTCTACGATGTAAGGGCCACATCTGCGGTCCCTCATCTGCGGTCCAAGAACCGCAGATGCGGTTATGACAGAAGCAACAATCCTTCAACCCTTTTCCAAAATTTCTACTTCACTCGAGCCTCGTCCGATTGACTCTTAGTGCTCCTGAGCCTCCCCCGAATACACCGACAAGTCTAAAATTTTAAGATGGACTTACTGGTAACTTCGAAAAACCCAAAACAAAGCTAAATCTAGAAATCACCTACTAAAACCAATTGAATTTAACTTATGAACTTCAAGTTCGTAATTATCCTCCAATGGGCCAAAATGCCCTAAATCTACTCGAATTTACACAAAATTTTACGGGAAAGTCTTAAATGATATTTCAGACATGTACCAGGCTTCAAAACTAAAATACGAGCTCGATACCTAAGAAATAAATGATTACTTAGTTTCTTTATATCCTTAAAACTTCAAATCAGTAATTTCTAATAAAAATTCATTACTTGGGCTAGGGACTACGAAATTCCATTTCAGACATATGGCGAGGTCCCATATTTTCCCACGGACACTGCGAAATCCTAAAAACACGAGTCAAGGTCCATTTTCTAAAAATGTTGACCAAAGTCAAACTTAGTCTTTTAAGATAATTCTAAGAACTCAAAGGGGCATATTTCACTCAAAACTCCTCCGAACCCCGAATTAACCGTCCCCATGTGTAATAAATTAGCTATAGAATGCATGAAAAGTTTTATTTAATGGAATGAGGTTCTTAAAGGAAAAACGACCAGGCGTGCCGTTACATTCTCCACCTCTAAAATAAACGTTCGTCCTCGAACAGACATAGAAAAGTGCCTGAGTTGCTGAATAAGTGGGGATATCTGATCTATATGTCCTCCTCTGACTCCCAGGTCGCCTCCTCGATTGGTTGGCCCCTCCACTGGACCTTTATCCAAGAAATCCTCTTGGATCTTAACTATAGATCATGTCTATTCAAAACAAACTCTAGCTCCTCCTCATAACCCAAGTACTCATCCAGCCGAATAGTACTAAAGTCTAACACTCCGGATAAGCTGAGGCGTAATGCAAGCTTATAGGCAACCTCCCCAACTCTCCCCAACACCTCAAAGGGTCCAATTAACTTTGAGCCCAACTTGCCCTTCTTCACGAACCTCATATTGCCCTTCATGGGAGAGACTTTCAACAGAAACTTCTCACAAACCATAAATGATACATCACACGCCTTCTGTTCTGCGTAGCTCTTATATCTGGATTAAGTCGTGCGAAGCCTCTATTGAATCAACTTTATCCTGTACCAAGTCTGTACCACACAACTTAGCCTCACCTAGCTCGAACTATCCAATAGGAGAATGACAACAACGACCATATATAGCCTCATATGGAGCCATCTCAATACTGGACTGATAGCTGTCATTATAAGCAAACTCCGCCAGGGGAAAGAACTGATCCCACTGCCCTCCAAAGTCAATGACATTGCTCTAATCATATCCTCTAAAATATGAACTTTCTACTTCGACTATTCTTCGGTCTGAGGATGAAATGATGTGCTAAGATCTAAATGGGTCCCCAACTCACTCGCAACAACTCTCCAGAAATGGGAAGTGAACTGAGGACCCCTATCTAATATAATGGAAATACGCACACCGTGCAACCGAGCTATATCCCGAATGTAAATCCGAGCATACCTCTCCGTTGTTCAAGTATTCACCACTAGAATGAAGTGAACCAACTTGGTAAACCTATCAACATTGACCCATACTTAATCGAGCTTCCGCAAAGTCAGCGGCATCCCCGCTATCAAAATCCATCGTGATACACTCCCATTTCCACTCCGGGATAGGCATCTGCTGAAGTAGACCATCTGACCTCTGGTGTTCATACTTGACGTGCTGGCAATTCAAACATTTACCCACATACTCTACTATATAATTCTTCATCCTTGGCCACTAATATTGTTGCCTCAAGTCACGATACATCTTCATATCTCCCGGATGAATAGATTACTGCGAACTGTGTGCCTCTTCCTCAAACTCTCAATATTAGGAACACATAGACGACCATATGATCGCAAAACACCATCCTCGCCCATGGAAACCTCTTTGGCACCTCCCCAAAGCACCATCTCCTTATGAATCGCCAAATGTGGATCTTCAAATAGCTGGGCCTTGATCTGCCCCAATAATGAAGACTGAGCAACTACACATGCAAGAACTCGGCTGGGCTCTGAAATGTCCAACCTCAAAAGCCTATTAGCCAATGACTTAATGTCCAAAGATAGTGTTATCTCCTTATTTGGAATGAATGCCAAGCTAACAATACTCTCCGCCTTTCTGCTCAAGGAATCCACGACCACATTCGCCTTGCCCGGATGATAACGAATGGTGATGTCATAATTCTTCAGTAACTTAATCCACCTTTGTTGCCTCAAATTATAATCCCTCTACTTGAATAAATGTTGCAAGCTGCAAATGATCAATGTAAACCTCAGATGACACCCCACACAAATAATGCCTCTTTATCTTAAGAGCATGAACAATCGCGACCAACTCTAGATTGTCCACGGGGTAATTCTTCTCATGAATTTTCAGCTAACGCGAAGCATATACAATAACTCATCCCTCCTGTATCAATACACGTCCCAAACCAACGCGTGAAGCATTGCAATACACCGTATACATCCCCGAGCCGGAAGGCAATACAAGAACTCGTGTTGTAGCCAAAGCTGTCTTGAGCTTCTGGAAGCTCTCCTCACAATCACCCGACAAACGAAAAGGGGAACCCTTCTAGGTTAGCCTCGTCAAAGGTGGCACAATAGATGAAAAACCTTGTACGAATCGCGTGTAATAACCTGCTAATCCTATAAACTCATGATCTCGGTCACTACTTCAATCTTCTTGGGGTCCACCTTAATACCCTCTCCCGACACAATATGGCCAAAGAATGCCATTGATTCTAGCCAAAACTCACAATTGGAGAACTTAGCATATAGCTTATGTTCCTGCAAGGTCTGAAGCACTACTCTTAAATGCTGCTCTTTCTCCCCCAGGCTGCGAGAATATATCAAGATGTCATCAATGAAGACAATAACAAATGAATCATTATAAGTCCTGAACACCATGTTCATCAAGTACATGAACGCTGTCGGGGCATTAGTCAAGCCAAAGGACATCACCAAAAATATATAATGGCCATATCTATTCCGGAAAGTAGTCTTCGGAACATTTGAGTCCCAATCCTAAACTATTGACACCCTAACCTCAAGTTTATCTTGGAGAACACCCTAGCCCCTGCAACTGGTCAAATAAATCATCGATACGAGCCAATGGATATTTGTTCTTAACGGTGACTTTGGTCAACTGCTGATGATACTATGAATAAGTACACCTTGGGTCAAATAATACCAAATAATCTCTACCACTAACGGAAATAATAACTATGATGACGGTGCATGAGTCCAATGCATCTGGCATAGGTGGAAGAGCATAAAATCTTACTAGAGCACCGGCTGGATGGTAGTGGCCTGGCTGAGCAGTAGTTGGCTAACCTCTCCACATCTAACCTCCGGCTCTAGGATGGCCCCTACCAGCCTGCCGTCCACCTCTAGGTGGCTGGGTAGCTGGTGCTGAAATTATGGGTTGCTGACCCTACTACACTGCCTTGTCTCAAAGCTTGGGGCAGGTCCTTTTCAGATGATTAAGATCTCCACACATGTAGCACACTCTAGGAACCATAGCTTGGTGCTCTAGAGTTTGAGCCTACCAAACCGAATACCCACTAGAAGAACCCTGGATGGCTCGCGGGCGATAGGAACTCTCTAGCGTAGTGCTTGACCAAGAACTAAAAGAATCTTGATAACCAGAATACCCGCCGTAGGAACCCTAAGTAGCTGGTGGGCGGTAAGAACTCTCCGGCATCGCACTGAAATAAGGTCTCGCTGGGGTACCTCGGGGATTAGCTAGTAGTGTTGAATATGAGGGTCTTCTAGGCTGACCCCTCGTGAAGCTACCTCTACCCCTAGCTGGGGCACCTCTGGACTCTCCTGAAAACTGGGTTGTCTTGTCCTACTGAATCTGCTCTCTACCCACGCGATAACCCTCAATCTTGCAAGCAATCTCTACTACTAGCTAATACTTAGTACCCATCTCCACCTCTTGGGCCATGCTAGGTCGAATACATGGGTGCAACCCCGCAACAAATATTTGCACTCTCTCTGCATTTGTTGGAAGTATCGTGAGTGTATGGCGAGACAACTCTAAGAACCTCGCCTGATAATCGGTCACATATATATGACCCTGCTCAAGATGCTAAAACTGGTGCCGCATCTCTTCCTTCTCTGAGGGTGGAATATACCTTTCCAAGAAAAACTGGGTGAACTGATCCCCAGGTGAGGGAAAGAGAACTTGCTGGCCTGCCAACAACATAGGACTGCCACCATCTACGGGCCCTACCCTCAAGCTGAAAAGTAGTGAAGTCAATTCCATATGACTCCAATATTCACATATTATGCAGTTTGTCCCTTCACCTATCGATGAAATCCAGGTCATCCTCATGTCGCTCACCCCCGAAGACAAGGTGGAGCCGCTGCAGCAACTGACTGGGCCCCATCTGCGGGTAGTGCACCAGGAGTCTTATACACTGTAACTGCATGTCTAGGAGCTTGAGCAGTAGGGGTCTGTTCTCCCCCTCCTTCTTGTGAGGTAGCTGAATCGGCTGGAAATAAACAACCTAAGTCATAGAATCAATGAAATGAAGAAAACAACCAATAAAATGCTGAAATCTCGGTGCGGTCATAAAGTCTGCCGGGGAGGGCTCCACTGCGAGCACCTTGCCCTTCTCCTCAATAATGGGATCCCCCGTAGGATATGATGGTGGTTCCACTAGAATATCTCTCGGATGCCCTCTTCCACTACCGCGAGTTGGTGACCTCCCCTGGCCTCTACCTCAGCCTAGAGCAACAGGGGGAGCCGATCCACCTGGATTTGGAACATCTGTCGTGCGTGTCCTCACCATCTATGAGAGAATAGAAAAGGGAAATTTAGTAAACCAACCAGTGCACGATAGTAATGAATAAAGAGTAGTACTTTTTAATACCCTATAGCCTCTGGAAGATAAATATAGACATCTCCGTACCGATCTACAAGACTCTATTAGGTTTGCCCACTACTTGTGAGACCTATGTGAACCTAGTGCTCTGATACCGTATTTTTATGACCAAATTCTATAATAGGTCATGATAGCGCCCAATGCCATTGTTGGGCAAGCCAACGTGGAAAAATACAAATTTAACTTTCGATCACTTCACCCCAAAATAGTTGAAATAATTATTTAAGGTGGAAATTGATTAGAAATGATGATAAAAATCAGGATAATCATACAACTCCAAAATAATAACCTCTACTAAGGTGTGTGCCAAGACCCGATGTCACAAGTGGTGGGAAACTAGTAGAATATACAACAGAAATACACTATCCTACTGTCTGAACATAATAGATAACATAAATACATAATAAAACTCCTTCAAGCTGCTGCACGGCACAGAAGGAAAGCATCTCACCATAGAAGTCTCAAATCTGCTCAGTGGTGCGCGCCCAATTGGTAGACAGATGTAACATCATAGTCTTTTAGCAACTCAAACCATCTCCTCTGTCGCACATTCAACTCTTTTTGCTTGAATAAATACTGAAGACTTTTGTGATTCGTGTACACCTCGCACGCCACACCATACAGATAATGCCTCTAGAATTTTAAGGCATGAACCACTGTTGCGAGCTCAAGATCATGAACCGGATAATTCTTCTCGTGTATTTTCAACTATCTCGAAGCGTAAGCAATGACCTTACCATTCTGCATCAATACCGCTCAAAGCCCCGTACGGGATACATCACAGAAAACTGTGTACGACCTTGCACCCGTAGTTAATATCAACACTGGTGCTGTAGTCTAAGCTATCTTGAGTTTCTGAAAGCTCTCCTCATGCTCATCTTACCACTTGAACTGGGCACCCTTCTACAAATCGACGGTAATAGCTTGCTAACCCTAAGAAACTCCGAATCTCGGTCACTCAAGATGGCTGACGCCAATTCTTGACTGCCTCAATCTTCTTCTGGGTCCACCTGAATGCCCTATACTGACACGATATGACCCAGAAATGCAACGGTACTTAGCCAGAACTCATACTTTGGAAATATCTGCATATAGCTAACTATTTTTCAGAGTCTGGAGAGCCACTTTGAGATGTTGTGTATGCTCTTCCTAACTGCGGGACCATATCAATACGTTATCCATGGGTACTATCACGAGCCAGTTTAACTAGGTCACGAACACCACATACTTATACACATAACCATGACTTTGGCGATAAGAGTCGTCCCTAAGTTACAACATTGCCAATTAACTACATGTTATCAAATACCTTATTCCAAAGCTCCCACATTACTCAGAATGAGATATGGAGACCTCGTGATTACTTATTCGAATTAATGAGTCATATTTATCTGCACCTGGGTGCTCGTCTCAAAGGCTACTCTCAACGGTTTCAAAATAGAGATGGCTAGATATGAATATGAACTATACAAAAAAATGTCAAATAGTCCTAACAGGCATGACTCTCATTTAAAAATGTAATACAAAAATATTAATTTCATAAAAGGAGAATTTTAAACACATAAAATCTTATTACCAGGACCTAGTCCTCATATGATATCCACCGCAGATGGAAGCTCGGGTTAGAAATATTTCACATTATGCCAAAAATTTGAGGATCTCGTCCTCAACTCTGAATCACAATGCTTGCACATTATATCATTTGAAATTTTTCATTTCCTTTCTTTCTTCCTTTCAATAATTGTCCGTCAAAGATAATCACGACATAAAATGAACCCTCATACTGATAGGGCGCAAAATTAACGATTAAAATTAGTTATTCCGAGAATTATATCAAAACCCACTATAATAAATAATATAAAGTCACTATTAGCCTCATTGATATTTTGGTGACTAACACATAATAATAGGGATGTCTATCCTCATGTAATATGCCAACTGTGAGTATTTCCATAAGCAGATCCGATGATTACGATGCTCACTCATGAATGGAGCATATTAAAAAGGACTCGCTTAAATTTTTCGTTCAAAAACCAAATCAAATTAAGGCAAAATTATTCTATTTATAACAATCTGAATTATACATGTGATGACACCATCTAGTGTAGTGACCTCACCCATACCATAAAATTTATATCAATGGTTGGGTCTCCACCTCTAGGATTTTCACCTCAACCTCTAACATCCTGACCTCTACATCTGGCTGGCCATATAGGATAAATATTAACTGCAATGGAGCGTATAGCCTGAGTGCTTTGCTAAAATTACATTTCTCCAAAATTCCACATTCACAGCAATTCCCTTAAGGCTCAGTTACTTATTGCTCATGATAATATATATATTCGGACACAGTCATTGTGACCGGGTACAGCCGTTCAGATCGTATATTCTACATATTGCAGAGAATCTGGGGGGGTGACGTCTTCCGAATATCTTCTTAAAATAGCGTTTAGTAACTAGTGTTGCGTTGGTCGGCTTGCCCTCTTCGTGGACTTGTCGCAACCATGTGGAGTCACAAACTCACGAACTACTAAGGAATAACTACACATAATGGTCTGAAAGAAAATAAATAATAACCGTCTGTCTCAGAACAGTGAGACCACAACAACAACAAAATAAATAGAGGAGATGCCGGGCCTGCTGACGCCTGCTAGCTACCTCGGTCTCGGAAGCACAAAAATCCCACTAGTACTCTACTGCTGCTGCTCCTGCTCAAAACCTGGACCTGTGCAAAAATGCACAGAAGTGCAGTATCAGCACAATCCGACCCCATGTGCTGGTAAGTGCCTGGCCTATCCCGGTGAAGTAGTGACAAGCCTAGGACCAGACACTCACATAACCTTGTGCAGTTCTATATATGTATATACCACAAAATAACAATATTATCAAATAACACAACTAACAAAGGAGTACCTTGCTGGGGGAATACAATCAGCAACATATAATAAATCAGTAAAGAGAATCAGAGTGTAGTAAAAATAGCTATCACCAAAACAAGAAATTTAAATGGTTTCATGGCATCACCCTTCGTGCTTTTACTCTCATCCTCACCAAATAATCAAATAAAAGTGCACGGCATCACCCTTCGTACTTTTACTCTCATCCTCACATCCATGGCATAACATGATCCTTCGTGCATGGTTCAAATAACAACGGCACGGAATGTTCCTTCGTGCATAATAAGTAAACCAAGGCACGACATGATTCTTCGTGCATAATCAGTAAAACAAGGCACGGCATGATCCTTCGTGCATTATCAGTAAAACAAGGCACGGCATGATCCTTCGTGCATAATCAATAAAACAAGGCACGTCATAATCCTTCGTGCATAATCAGTAAAACAAGGCATGACATGATCCTTCGTGCAAATATAAGTAAAAATGGCAAGGCATCACCATTCGTGCATTATCACTCTTCCTCACCCAAATAGCAATCACAATTAAGGGCAAAAGAATTAAACAAATAATATGAACCATCCCGGCAAGGGAAACAATAATCATCACAGTAAAGTTCCGGCAAGGGAAACACTAATCAACTTCACAATAATGTCCCGGCAAGGGAAACAATAATCATATTCACAATAAAGTCCCGGCAAGGGAAACAATAATCAACTTCACAATAAAGTCCCGGCAAGGGAAACAATAATCAACTTCACAATAAAGTCCCGGCAAGGGAAACAATAATCAACTTCACAATAAAGTTTCGGCAATGGAACCAATAATCAACTTCACAATAAAGTCCCAGCAAGGGAAACAATAATCAACTTCACAATAAAGTTCCGGCAAGGGAACCAATAATCAACTTCACAACCCGGCAAGGGTTCAAGAATATGACTTTAAAACATCCCACATTAACTCAAAATACATGTCAACAAACGACTCACGGTCATGCTAGACGCCAGTGTATGGATGCTCGTCACCACAGCCCATACACCGCACTCGATCACATAACAATTAGCACATAAATCCTAATCCCTCAAGCTAGGATAGATCAAACACTTACCTCAAATGCTCCAACTCAACTCACTCCTCTAGAATAGCTTTACTCCTTGTATTCACCACCAAACCGCTCGAATCTTTAATGCATGAAAGATCTCCAACATCATAATCTTACACCGAGCACCTGATGGTTGAAATAAAAATCCAAAAATTGATAAAGGAACGGCAATACTGGACCACGATCGAAAGACCCAATGAAAACCTCAAAGGAAAGATTATGAACTAAACAAAATAAACCGTTTGGTCCTTTTTGATGGTGTTGGGGGAAGTGAAGTTGTAGCTAAGGTTAAGGTGGCAGCTATTTTTGGACACTAGCTCTCAATGTTTTAGGCAAAATGTTATAAATGCCTCAAGGTTAGTATTAGAGGGGCAGCAGATTGATTTGGGAACGACAGTATAATTATGAGAAAGCGACAAACGTGATATTCTCAAAAATTGAACTTTTCATGTGTTAGCAATTCCATGGCTCATCCTTGAACTTGACTTATTAGTCGTACATGGTGGCTGCTCGTTCTCTTTTTGCAGTAGAGTTGTCTAGCTTTTTTTTTTATTCTAGGTCTAGGGATTGAAAATTTAGACTCACATTTATTCCCGTCAATATGGCACCCATTTGCCTTAATTAAATTCACAAATGTAATCAAATAGACCAATCAAATTTTATTTTTTTAAGCTTTATAGGACTAAACAGTGTAATAATATTTATGCAAGTAATTAAGCAAATGCTTCAAAATACCAACTCAAGCAATCGCTTAAAACATATATAAGATATGTACCGGGTGTCGGAACCAAAATACGAGTCTAATAACACATTTTCTTAAATAAATTTTTATTTCTATTTTCCTTAACAATTTTAGAAAAACAATTTCATAGAAAAATTCTTTTGCTCGGGCTCTAGACCTCGGAATTTGACTCCAGGCACATGCCCGAGTCCAATATTTTTCTACGAACCTCCCGGGACCGTCGCATCACCAGTCCGGGTCCGTTTACTAAAAATGTTGACCGAAGTCAGCTATATCAATATTAATATCAAATTTCTTCAAATTTTCCATAGAATTCACATAATCTAACACAAAAATTTTCCGGCTACATTTGCGAACTATGCACATAAATCGAGGCAATATAAAATAAGGTTTTCAAGGCCTCGAAAGCATGGAACAAATGAGGAAAATAAGTGATGACACTTTGGGTCGTCACATCCTCCACCTTTAAAACAACCGTTCGTCCTCGAACGAACATAAGATGGAAGTACCTTGGTCGGGGAACAAATGTGGATTACGGCTCCGGAGGGGCTCCTTCATCCTAATCGCAATCTCCACTGGACATGCACGGAAGTGAAACTCTTCGACCTCAACTGTCGAACCTACCGGTCTAGAATAGCCACCGTCTCCTCCTTGTATGATAGATCCTTGTCCAACTGGATAGTACTGAAGTCTAACACGTGTGTAGGATCGCCGTGATACCTTCAAAGCATAGATACATGAAAAACTGGATGCACGACTGATAAGCTAGGTGGCAGTGCAAGTCTATAAGCCACCTCTCCCACTCGATCCAGAATCTCAAATGGACCAATATACCTAGGGCTAAGCTTGCCCTTCTTTTCGAACCTCATCACGCCCTTCATAGGCGATAACCGGAGCAATACCCGCTCACCAACCATGAAATCTACATCTCGAACCTTACAATCTGCATAAGTCTTCTATCTAAACTGAGCTGAACGCAATCTCTCCTGGATAGTCTTGACCTTGTCTAAGGCCTCCTAAAGTAAATCTGTACCTAACAACCCAGCCTCTCCCAGCTCAAACCATCCGACTTGAGATCGACATCGCCTACCATACAACGCCTCATACGAGGCCATCTAAATGCTAGACTGGTAGCTGTTGTTGTAGGCGAACTCTGCTAATGGCAGAAACCGATCCCACGAGCCTCCAAAATCAATGACACAGGCTTGGAGCATGTCCTCTAGGATCTGAATAGTCCTCTCAGACTGACCGTGCGTCTGAGGATGGAAAGTTGTACTCAACTGGACCTGGGTGCCTAACTCCTGCTGGACCGCTCTCCAAAGACGCGAGGTAAACTGTATACCCCGATTTGAGATAATAGACACCGACACCCCATGAAGACGAACAATCTCCTTGATGTAAATCTCTGCTAGCTGCTCCGGTGAGTAAGAGACAAATACTGGAATGAAGTGTGCTGACTTGGTCAGCCTATCAACAATGACCCAAACAACATTAAATCTCCTCCGAGTCAAAGGAAGTCCAGTAACGAAGTCCATTGTAGTCCGCTCCCATTTCTGCTCGGGAATTTCAATCCTCTGGAATATACCACCAGGCCTCTAGTGCTCATATTTCACCTGCTGATAGTTTAGATACCGAGCGACTTATGCAACGATGTCCTTCTTCATTCTACGCCACCAATAGTACTGCTGTGAGTCCTGACACATCTTTGCGGCACCCGAGTGAATAGAATACCATGAACTGTGGACCTCCGCTAAGATCTACTCTCGATTCCCGTCAATGTTGGGCACACAAACTCGCCCCTGCAAACTCAATACTCCGTTATTATCTAGAGTTACCTTCGTGGCACCTCCCCCGCTGTACAGTATCCCTCAGGTCATGCAAATGAGGATCATCAAATTGCCTCTCACGGATATGCTCTAATAGGGAAGAACGAGCGACCGTGCAGGTTAACACCCTTCTAGGCTCAGAAATGTCAAGTCTCACGAACCGATTGGCTACGACCTGGACATCTAAAGCAAGTGGTCTCTGACTAACCGGAATATAAGCAAGACTATCCATGCTAGTAGACTTTCTACTCAACGCATCGGCAACCACATTGGCCTTACCTGGGTGATATAAGATAGTAACATCATAGTCTTTCAGCAACTCTAACCATCTCCTGTATCGCACCTTTAACTCGTTTTGGTTGAATAATTACTAAAGACTTTTGTGATCCGTGTATACCTCGTACGCCAAACCATATAGATAATGCCTCCGGATTTTTGTAAGGCATGAATAACCGCCGCCAACTCAAGGTCATGAACCGGATAATTCTTCTCATGGATTTTTCAACTATCTCGACACATATGCAATAACCTTGTCATCCTACATCAACACCACTCCAAGCCCAGTACAAAAGGCATCACAGTAGACTTTGTAAGGCCCTGAACCTGTGGGTAGTATCAGCACTGGTGCTGTAGTCAAAGCTGTCTTGAGTTTCTGAAAGCTCGCCTCACGCTCATCTTACCACTTGAACTGGGCACCCTTCTACAAATCGACGGTAATAGCTTGCTAACCCCAAGAAACTCCGAATTTCGGTTAGTGAAGCTGGTTGAGGCCAATTCTTGACTACCTCAATCTTCTTCTAGGTCCACCTGAAAACCTTCTACTGACACGATATGACCCAGAAATGCAACCGTACTTAGCCAAAACTCATACTTTGGAAATATCTACATATAGCTAACTATTTTTCAGAGTCTAGAGAGCCACTCTAAGATGTTGCATATGCTCTTCCTAACTACGGGAGCATATCAGTACATTATCCATGGGTACTATCACGGGCCAGTTTAACTAGGTCACGAACACCACGTATGTATACATATAACCATGACTTTGGCTATAAGAGTCGTCCCTAAATTACAACATTGCCAATTAACTACGTGTTATCAAATACCTTATTTCAAAGCTCCCATATTACTCAAAATGAGGTATGGAGACCTCGTGATTACTTTTTCGAAGTAATGAGTCATATTTATCTGCACCTGGGTGCTCGTCTCAAAGGCTACTCTCAACGGTTTCAAAATAGAGATGGCTAGATATGAATAGGAACTATACAAAAAAATGGTCAAGTAGTCCTAACAGGCATGACTCTCATTTAAAAATGTAATACAAAAATATTAATTTCATAAAAGGAGAATTTTAAACACATAAACACTTATTACCATGACCTAGTCCTCATATGATATCCACCGCAGCTGGAAGCTCGGCTTAGAAATATTTGACATTATGCAAAAAAATTTAGGATCTCGTCCTCAGCTCTGAATCACAATGCTTACACATTATATCATCTGAAATGTTTTATTTCCTTTCTTTCTTCCTTTCAATAATTGTCCGTCAATGATAATCACGACATAAAATAAACCCTCATACTGATAGGGCGCACAATTAACGATTAAAATTAGTTATTCCGAGAATTATATCTAAACCCACTGTAATAAATAATATAAAGTCACTATTAGCCTCATGGATATTTTGGTGACTAACACCTAATAATAGGGATGTCTATCCTCATGTAATATCCTACTGTGAGTATTTCCATAAGCAGATCTGACGATTACGATGCTCACTCATGAATGGAGCATATTAAAAGGACTCGCTTAAATTTTTCTTTCAAAAACCAAATCAAATTAAGGGAAATTATTCTGTTTATAACAATCTGAATTATACGTGTGATGACACCATCTAGTGTAGTGACCTCCCCCAAACCATAAAATGTATATTAATGGTTGGGTGTCCACCTCTATGATTTTCACCTCCACCTCTAACATCCTGACCTATACATCTGGCTGGCCATATAGGATAAATATTAACTGCAATGGAGCGTATAGCCTGAGTGCTTTGCTAAAATTACATTTCTCCAAAATTCCACATTCACAGCAATTCCCTTAAGGCTCAGTTAACTTACTGCTCGTGATAATATGTATATTCGGACATAGTCATTATGATCGGGTACAACCGTTTAGATCGTATATTCTACATATTGCAGAGAATCTGGGGGGGGGGGGGTGACGTCTTCCGAACATCTTCTTAAAATAGCGTTTAGTAAATAGTGTTGCGTTGGCCGGCTTGCCCTCTTCGTGGACTTGTCGCAACCATCGACGACCAATTTCCTCTTTTGCTATGTTGGCTTAACACTGCTGAGCTACCCCATTTACTCACATACCCTTCATTATTCTCTGGGACGATTCTTACACTATGAAAGGAACCAACCTTAAATATGTATAAATTATTTAGAGGGCCTTTCCATACCATATATATACATCCCAATAATTCACAATTTTTGTCCTTCACAACTCCAATAAATCAACCGTACGTCAAGGTGCGTTGAAACCCTACATGATTCATTAGGTGATATCCTGATATAATTGCATCTTCCGTTGGAACCGTAACTGGTGTGGTAAATACATTAGCTTCCCACTACTTCCAATTGCCCTCCGAAGTACAGTAAAATCAACGCCCTCGCATTTGACTATTACAATGTTCTGTAATTCCTCACAACAGCAGTCAAGCACAATCCCGTGGGTTCTCAAAAGATGCACCGCTGAAGGTGGTAACGAAGAGTTTGGTGAAACCTATCCGACCTCCGTAAGACTTTTGAAGGCGTAGTTGATCTATTACCAGCTCGTGTCAATGTTCGACTGGAGAAGCGGTATGTGACTTCGCCATTCGTGGGAAGACAAGAGTGGAAATTCAACTTAACATTTTGAAGAACGAATTCGCACGATAAGAAAGAACAAATGAGAAACTTTTTCCTAACTCAATAGACTCTGGAGGACAAGTACAGACGTCTCCGTACCTACCCCTCAAACTCTACTAAGCTTGTTCGTGAGTGGTGAGACCTATGTAACCTAGAGCTCTGATACCAACTTGTCACGACCCGGATTTTCCCCATCATCGGGATCGTGATGGCGCCTACTCGTGGTAGCTAGGCAAGCCAATTCATTCCTCATTTTCCTGTTCATACTATCATTTTTGTTTAATATTGAATAGCAAGAAATAATACTCAAATCTTTAAATGCGGAAGTCTTTCGAATGAATTCTGAATAGTAATGTAAAGCAACTGACACAAATCCTCTACCCAAGATGTGGAGTCACAAACTCACGAACTACTGAGGAATAACTACACATAATGGTCCGAAACAAAATAAATAATAACCGTCTGTCTCGAATAATGAGACCACAGCAACAACAAAATAAATAGAGGAGACGCCGGGCCTGCGGACGCCTGCAAGCTACCTCGGTCTCGGAAGCACAGAAATCCCACTAGTACTCTAGTGCTGCTGCTCCTGCTCAAAACCTGGACCTGCACAAAAACGCACAGAAGTGCAGTATCAGCACAATCCGACCCCATGTGCTGGTAAGTGCCTGGCCTATCCAGGCGAAGTAGTGACAAGCCTAGGACCAGACACTCACAAAAACCTGTGTAGTTCTATATATGTATATACCACAAAATAACAAGATTATCAAATAACACAACTAACAATGGAGTACCATGCTGGTGGAACACAATCAGCAACATAAAACAAATCAGTAAAGAGAATTAGAGTGTAGCAAAAACAGCTATCACCAAAACAAGAAATTTAACTGGTTGCACGACATCACACTTCCTGCTTTTACTCTCATCTTCACCAAATAATCAAATAAAAGTGCACGACATCACCCTTCGTGCTTTTACTCTCATCCTCACATCTATGGCACAACATGATCCTTCGTGCATAGTTTAAATAACAACGACACAGGATGTTCCTTCGTGCATATTGAGTAAAACAAAGCACGACATGATCCTTCGTGCATAATCAGTAAAACAAGGCACGGCATGATCCTTCGTGCATAATTAGTAAAACAAGGCACGACATGATCCTTCGTGCATAATCACTAAAACAAGGCACGGCATGATCCCTCGTGCATAATCAGTAAAACAAGGCACGACATGATCCTTTGTGCAAACATAAGTAAAAATGGCACGGCATCACCCTTCGTGCATTTTCACTCTTCCTCACCCAAATAACAATCACAATTAAGGGCAAAAGAACGCAACAAATAATATGAACCGTCCCGGCAAGGGAAACAATAATCATCACAGTAAAGTCCCGGCAAGGGAAACACTAATCAACTTCACAATAAAGTCCCGGCAAGGGAAACAATAATCAAATTCACATTAAAGTCCCGGCAAGGGAAACAATAATCAACTTCACAATAAAGTCCCGACAAGGGAAACAATAATCAACTTCACAATAAAGTCCCGGCAAGGGATACAATAATCAACTTCACAATAAAGTTCCTGCAAAGAAACGAATAATCAACTTCACAACCCGGCAAGGGTTCTAGAATATGACTTTAAAACATCCCACATTAACTCACAATACATGTCAACAAAAGACTAACGGTCATGCTAGACGCCAGTGTATGGATGATCGTCACCACAGCCCATACACCGCACTCGATCACATAGCAATTAGCACATAAATCCTATTCCCTCAAGCTAGGATAGATCAAACACTTACCTCAAATACTCCATCTCAACTCACTCCTCTAGAATAGCTTTACTCCTCGTATTCACCTCCAAACCGCTCGAATCTTTAATGCACGAAAGATCTCCAACATCATAATCTTACACCGAGCACCCGATGGATGAAATAAAAATCCAAAAATTGATAAAGGAACGGCAATACTGGACCACAATCGAAAGACCCAATGAAAACCTCAAAGGAAAGATTATGAACTAATCAAAATAAACCGTTTGGTCCTTTTTTATGGTGTTGGGGGAAGTGATGTTGTAGCTAAGGTTAAGGTGGCGGCTATTTTTGGACACTAGCTCTCAAAGTTTTAGGCAAAATGTTATAAATGCCTCAAGGTTAGGATTAGAGGGGCAACAGATTGATTTGGGAACGACGGTATAATTATGAGAAAGCGGCAAACGTGATATTCTCAAAAATTGAACTTTTCTTGTGTTAGCAATTCCATGGATTATCCTTGAACTTGACTTATTAGCCGTATATGGTGGCGGCTCGTTCTCTTTTTGCCGTAGAGTTTTCTAGCTTTTTTTTTATTCGAGGACTAGGGATTGAAAATTTAGACTCACATTTATTCCCGTCAATATGGCACCCATTTGCCTTAATTAAATTCACAAATGTAATCAACTAGACCAATCAAATTTTATTTTTTTTAAGCTTTATAGGACTAACCAGAGTTATAATATTTAAGCAAGTAATTAAGCAAATGCTTCGAAATACCAACTCAAGCAATCGCTTAAAACATATATAAGATATGCACCGGGCGTTGGAACCAAAATACGAGTCCGATACCATATTTTTTTTGAATAAATAACTATTATTTC
The DNA here is from genome assembly GCA_032618575.1 of Nicotiana noctiflora. Classification (NCBI taxonomy): domain Eukaryota; kingdom Viridiplantae; phylum Streptophyta; class Magnoliopsida; order Solanales; family Solanaceae; genus Nicotiana; species Nicotiana noctiflora. The sequence goes on from JASVEL010001787.1 coordinate 96,685, forward strand.
TATTTTTCTTAACAATTTTAGAAAAATAATTTCACAGAAAAATTCTTTTGCTCGGGCTCTAGACCTCGGAATTCGACTCCGGGCACATGCCCGAGTCCCATATTTTTCTACGAACCTCCGGAACCGTCGCATCACCAGTCCGGGTCCGTTTACTAAAACGGTTGACCGAAGTCAGCTATATCAATATTAATATCAAATTTCTTCAAATTTTCCATAGAATTCACATAATCTAACACAAAAATTTTTCGGCTACATGCCCGAACTATGCACGTAAATCGAGGCAATATAAAATAAGGTTTTCAAGGCCTCAGAAGCGCGAAACAAATGAGGAAAACAGGTGATGACCCTTTGGGTCATCGCATCAAAGCTCCCAAAATCGCAAATGAGAGAGTGAAAATTGTCAAAATGGGTTTAAAACCCGTCTCTAATGAACCTCATTGGTCTAGTGGTTTCCCCTTATGAGGTCATAGGACCGCATCTGCGAGAATTAGACCGTATCTGCAAAAAGAGGAGGAAAAGTTGGGACCGTATATGCAGTCTCAGGGCCGCATCTGCGCAGCCGCATCTACGATTTCCTGGTCTGGCCATCTGGGCCACTTCTGCGATGAAAGGGCCGCTTTTGCGGTGCAATAATTGCAAATGCTGTTATGACAGAAGCAGCAATCATTTAGCCCTTTTCCAAAATTTCCATTTCACTCGAGCCTCGTTCGATTGACGCTCGGGGCTCCCGAACCCTGCCCGAACATATCGACAAGTCTAAAATCCTTAGACGGACCTACTTGAACCTTCGGAACACTCGCAACAACGCTAAATCAAGAAATCATCCCTAAAACCAAATGAATCAAACTTATGAACTTCAAGTTCTTAATTTTCCTCCAATGTGCCAAAATACTCTAAATCTACTCGGATTGACTCCAAATTTAACGGGCAAGACTTAAATAATATTTTGGACCTGTACCAGCCTTCGGAACAAAAATTCGAGCCGGATACATAGGAAATCAATGATTACATAGTTTCTTTAATCTTTAAAACTTCAAATTAACAATTTCTATAAAAAATTATTACACGGGCTAGGGACCTCAAAATTCGATTTCGGACATATGCGCAAGTCCCATATTTTCCCACGGACCCTGTACGACCTTCAAAACATGAGTCTGGGTCTGTTTTCTAAAAATGTTATCCAAAGTCAAACTTAATCTTTTAAGAAAATTATAAGAACTCAAAGGGACATATTTCACTCAAAACTCCTCCAAGCCCCGAACTAACTCTCCTCGCGAGTCGTAAATTAACTAAAGGAAGCACAAAAAATTTTATAATGGGAACGAGGTTCTTAAAGAAAAAATGACCAGGCTTTTAGTTAAGATCGCCTGGTCGTTTTTTCTTTAAGAACCTCGTTCTCTTAAATGAAATTTTTGGCTTCATTAATTAAAAGTCCCAAAAAGTAAAGAAAGCATTTTGATTATGATTCTTATCCCTTAGAATCTATTGTTTTAAAAAAATACAATGGTGTATATAAAGAATACAAGTTGCCGAGATGTATGGACTATATTTGTTGCGTATACAATCAATGCTAAATAAAGAAATACATAAAAATATAATGCTCTTGTTGAAAAGTGAACTCATGACTTTCACTAACTAAGCGAGTACTTTAACCAACTGAATTACAAGAGCTTGTTGCTCTGTATTCAAAACAATTAATCTCTTGTATCTTGGTATTGTAATAAGATTCAAATATAATTACGAATGATAAAAATATACTAAAAGTATAGCGATGAATAATAAATACAATAAATATATTTGATATGTCGCACAATTTTCCCTTTTTCTTTTTGGTCATAGCTTGAAATCCATACCTCCTAAATTGCTGAAATAATAGATGTAATATTTCACCCTTTCCTCTCACAATTTTTGGCTTCACTAATTAAAAGCCCCAATGAATAAAGAAAACATTTTGATAAGGATTCTTATCCCTGGGAATCCAGAGGTCTTTTACGTTTTTGTGGTGATAAAGGACATCCTTTTTCATCTATTGATATGATTCATGGAATAGCATATGTAGTTATAAAGATGAACATCCTTTTTCATGTCTAACATAACAAATTCGTAGAGAAAAGCAAAGTATATCTTCGGGTATTATTACTTTTAGCCCGTGACAGAAACTATTTACATCTGACAGCCAAAAAAGCATATAAAATTTGTATAATTTTTATATGTAACATAATATATATATATATATATATATTAGACATTTTTTGTTATTATTTAATAGTGGATATACGGCATCATTTTTCCAATATCTTCTGCTATTCCAAGCAAACCCAACAGGTTATTTTGGGCTAAGCAAACCCTACAGGTTAGCCAAACTATCATTTTCTATGAATCTTGCATTTTGGGTTGATTTACTGTACAGATTTTAACTTTATAACAAAGTGCATATATATATCTTTTGGAAAATTATTCCTTTAGGAGAAAGTTATATTCTTATCTATGTTTGCTCATATAAAATATTAGACTGTGGCCAAACGTTTTTACATATAAGATTTCAGTTTGTTCAAAAAGAATATTTAGATCGCATTCTAAAAGGTTCATCAATTGCAAAAGAAATCAAAAGAGAATTATTTACTAAGCAAACTCATACAAAAAGAGAGCCGATAAAAATAAGAGTGTAATTTGCTTAGACCCGAAACATGCAATAGGTTAAAAGAGGCCATATCTAGGGATATGTTTAGTACGAAGGAATTGTTTTTCAATTTTTGCATGTTTGGTTGGCTTAAATATTTTAGAAAATATTTTTTCTTATCAATTCATTTTTCTTCAATTGGAGAAAAATATTTTCCTTATCAAGAGAAGGTAAAACATTTTCCAAAACACTTTCTCAACATTCTCCACCATCACCAACCAACCCCTCTCCAAAAAGGCTGTTTTTATTCAGTTTTTCTGTTACCACTCACCCTATTACCCTCCATCTGTCACGACCAGGATTTCCCACCCTCGAGAGTCGGGATGGTGCCTACTTGTGGAAGCTAGGCAAGCCAAATTTAATTACTTTTCGTTAATAACATAATACATTATTAACAAATTTTTCGGCAATAATATAAAAGCAACGAAATTCAATAATAAGCGGAAGTCTTAGCATTATATAAAATTAAATAGAAATACGGAAATGTCAACAAAATCCTCTACCCAAGACTGGTGTCATTGTACTAACGAACTGCTAAGAATACTAAATACAATGTCTGAAAGAAAACATAAATTATTTGTCTCGAACACAATGAGATAACACACTAAAAGAGGGGATAAGGGAGACGTCGGACCTGCGGATGCCTGCAAGGCTACCTTGGGTCTCGCTGGAGTGAAGGCCTGCTCCCACACTAATTTTGATGTTGCTGCTCGAAACCTCGATCTGTGCAAAATGGCACAAAGTGTAGTACGACCACAACTGACCCCATGTGATGGCAAGTGTCTAGCATAACCCCGATGAAGTAGTGATGAAGCTAGACCAGACTAGCACACACACACATATATATATATATATATATATATATATATATATATATATATATATATATATATATAAAGCGAAATCGAAATATAAAACTGATAAACAATATGCGAGGGGGAGCATGCTGTGGGGAGTAAAGTAAATTCCAAATAAGAGTCGTCCAGTAACGAAGGATAACAACACAACTCAATAGCAGGTAATGAAACATAAATCAACAGGTGCACGACATCTCCCCTTATGCTTTTACTCTCATACTCACCAAGCAATAACATGTGCACGACATCACCCTTTGTGATTTTACTCTCTTTCCTAATATATATCAACAGATTTGGCATGGAATGGTACATCGTACAACACGACATCGCCCTTCGTGCTTTAACACTCTTTTCTCATAATAATCAATCAATGCACGGCATCACCCTTCGTGCTTTACATTATTTCTTCACCATAAATAAATAATGCACGACATCACCCTTCATACTTTAATACTCTTCCTCACCTAAAAAACAATCACAAATAAGGGTCAAGAGAATTAACAGTTAAACACAACTAAACAATAAATCCCGGCAAGGGAACACAATTAAACAATAAATCCCGACAAGGGCATAACATTAATAATCTCAACATCCCTGCAAGTGAGAAACTCAATAACTCATTCTTTTCTTTGACATTCATCTCATATTTCACATTAACACTTGAGCCAATGCTCCAAAGATTTACTTATCTCATATAACTTCAAAATTTTTATTTCAACTCAAGCCAACGCTCCATGAAATTTAAAGATCACAATTTCCTTTCACATACTCTCGGCAATATATAGAAATCATTAATCAAGCACTGTAGTTATAACAAAACCCAAACATTCGCAATATAAGGACTCACGATCATGCTAGACACCAATGTATAGATACTCATCACCATGCCTATACATCGTACTCGATCAATTACCACATAAAAAATATGACTCAACTCCTATTCCCTCAAGTTAGGGTTAAACCAAACACTTACCTTGATGCCTTGAATTCCACTAAAACCATAATTATCACTTTACACCGTGATTACACCTCCAATATGCTTGAATCTAGCAACAAATTATTTAATTTCTTTAATAAACACTAAATCAATCAATTTGAATACATAGAAACGAATTTCCCAAAGTTTTTCCAACAAAATCCAAAATTGCCCCCAGGCCCAAGTGGTCAAAACCCGAGATTCGAACTAAAACCCGGTTACCATCACCCCACCAACTCAAATATATAATTTGTTTTGAAACCGAACCTCAAATTGAGGTCCAAATCCCCAATATTTAGAAAACCTAGATTCTACACAAAACCCCCAATTTAACTCATGAAAATCTTTGATTTTAAGTGGAAACATGTTACATATTGTTAATGATTCAAAGAATTGAGTACAAATTGACTTACAAATGATTTGGGATGAAATTTGTTCTTGAAAAATTGCCAAAGGAGTTGTATTTTGGAAGTGGAGTGAAAAATGGCTTAAAATTCGACTAAGTATAAAAATTGCTGGGCTGCAGATGTCGCTATTGCAAACCCCGAACATATTATGGGAAATGCGAACCAGGGTTCAAATTTGCGAACCCTTAAGAAAAGCCAAGTATTCGCATTTGCGAACAAAAGCTTGCATTTGTGACCTGTCCATCTTTACATTTGGGATCAAAAGGGTCGCATTTATGACCCAGTGCAAATCCCCCTGTGTTCGGATTAGCGAACAGGATGATCGCATTTGCGATCATAGCCCAAAAGTCATGAGGCTTCGCAATTGCGATGAAATGCTTGCATTTGTGAGCTCACATTTGAGATACACACTTCGCGAATGCGAAGATCACAGAAGAAGCATACCAGATTTTTATTAAGTTCAAAACTCACCCGAGCCTTCGGGGCTCCAAACCGAATGTGCACACAACCTCAAAAACATCATACGGACTTACTTGCGCGATCAAATCGCCAAAATAACATTATATACGTTGCATCAAGCATCAAAACTCATAGCTTCTTCCAAGATTTAACAAAATAGCAAATTTCTATTTTAAATCCGAAATACATCAAACGACGTCCGTTTTCAACAAAATTTTACAGAAAGTGCTTAAAAACACATATAAGACCTATACCCGGCACCAGAACAAAAATACGTGGTCGATACCAATACGTTCTAATCAAATTTCGTTTCCAATTCCCTTAAATATTTTCAGAAAACAATTTCACACAAAAATTTATTTCTCGAGCTCGGGACCTTGGAATTCGATTCTGGGTATACGTCCAAGTCCCATATTTTCCTACGGATCCAGCGAGATCGTCAAATCATGAGTCCGAGTCAGTTTACCAAAAATATTTAGAGAAGTCAGATTTATTCATTTTAATATAAAAAATTTAGCATTTTTCTCACATAATTTATATTAAAGCTTTCCGGTTACGCGCCTGGACTGCACACGTAAATCGAGGTAACCCTCAAATAAGGTTTTTGAGGCCTTAGAAGCAAAGAATGAACAAGATAACATGTGAGGACCCTTTGGGTCTTCACATAATGAACAAAAGTAAGAAGTGCAGGATTCGGTGAAAAGATGAGGATAACTACTCTACATATCAGACTCTGACTCCCAGGTTGATGTCTCAAGATGCTAACCTCTCCACTAAACACGAACAAAAGGGAAGCTCTTGGATTATTACTGACGAACCTATCGGACTAGATAGCTATCGACTCTTTCCGATAAGACAAGTCCTTGTCCAACTAGATATTGGTGAAATCTAATACATGGGTTGGATCGCTGTGATACCTCCGAAGCATGGATACATGAAAAACTTGATGCACAGCCAATAAGTTAGACGGCAATGAATGTCCATAAGATACGTCTCTCACTCGATCAAGAATCTCAAATAGACCAATGAACCTAGGGCTAAGCTTGCCCTTCTTCCCAAACCTCATCACGCCCTTCATAGGCAACACCCAGAGAAATACCCGCTCACCAACCATGAAAGCTACATCTCGAACCTTATGATCTGCATAGTCTTATTGCCCAGACTAAGCTGAACGAAGCCTATCCTGAATGATCTTGGCCTTGTCCAAGGTCTCCTGAACCAAATCTGTACCTAACTATTGAGCCTCTACCGACTTAAACCGTCTGACCAGAGATCGACACCGCGTACCATATAAAACCTCATAAGGAGCCATATGGATGCTCGACTGTTAGCTGTTGTTGTAGGCAAACTCTGTTAAAGGCAAAAACTGATTTCACGAACCTCCAAAGTCAATAACATAAGCTTGGAGCATATCTTTCAAATTCATAATAGTCCGCTCAGACTGCCTAACTGTCTGGGGATGAAATGTTATTCTCAACAAAACATGTGTGCACAACTCTCACTGAATTGCTCTCTAGAAGTGCGTGGTAAACTATGTATGCCGGTCCGAAATGATAGATGTCTGCATACCATGAAGGCGAACAATCTGCCGGATCTAAATCTCAGCTAATTTCTAGGATGAATTAGAGAGTGCCACAAGAATAACATGCGCTGGCTTAGTTAGCCTATTAACAATGACCCAAACTACATGAAACTTCTTTTGAGTCAATAGAAGTCCAATAATGAAGTACATAGTGATTCCCTCCTACTTCCACTCAGGAAGCTCAATCCGCTGAAATACACCACCAGGCCTCTGATGCTCATACTTAACCTGCTAATAGTTCAATCATCGAGCCACACAGCCACAATATCCTTCTTCATTCTATGCCACCAATAATGCTTCCGCAAATCCTGATACATTTTTGTGGTGCCAGGATGAATAGAGTACCAGGAACTATGGGCCTCCTCTAAAATCAACTCTTGAAGCCCATCTACATTGGGCACACAGACTCGTCCCTGCAACCTAAAAACTCTATTCGCATCTAAGGTAACATGCTTGGCGCCTCCGTGCTGCACTGTGTCCCTACGGACATACAAATGAGGATCATCAAATTGCGGATCACGGATACACTCATATAATGAAGAACGAGCGATTGTGCAAGCCAACACACGATTGGGCTTAGAAACATCCAGTCTCACGAAATGATTGGCCAAAGCCTGAACATCCAAAGCAAGCGGCCTCTTACTGACCGAAACATAAGCAAGACTGCCCATACTGGCTGATTTCCTACTCAAAGCATCGGCCAACACATTGGCGTTCCCTGGGTGATATAAAATGGTGACATCATAATCCTTCAACAACTCCAACAACCTCATTTGCCTCAAATTAAAACTCATTTTGCTTGAACAAGTACTGAAGGCTTTTGTGATCAGTTAACACCTCACATGCCAGGCCACACAAATAGTGTCTCCAAATCTTCAATACGTGAACAATAGCTGCCAACTGCAAATCATGTACCAGATAGTTCTTCTCATGAATCGTTCTACTGCCTCGAAGCATAGGCAATAACCTTGCTATCTAGCATTAACATTTCACAAAGCCCAATACAGGACGCATCATAATATACTATATAATGCCCTAATCCTGTGGGAAAAACCAGCACCAGTGCTGTAGTTAGAGCTCTGTTGAGATTCTGAAAACTCACCTCACACTCATCCAACCATCTGAACTGGGCACCCTTTCGGGGTCAACTTGGTCATCAGCGCTGCAATAGATGAAAACCCCTCCACAAACCGACGATAGTAGCTAGCTAACCCCAAGAAACTCCGAATCTCTGTAGCTGATGCCGATCTAGGCCAGTCTTTGGCTACCTCGATCTTCTTTGAGTCCACCTGAATACCCTCTACTGATATAACGTGATCCAAAAATGCTACCAAACTCAGCCAAAACTCACACTTGGAGAACTGGGCATATAACTGACTATCCCTTGGAGTCTAAAGAACCACTCTAAAGTGATGCATATGCTCCTTCTAGCTGCGGGAGTTTACCAAAATATCATCAATAAAGACTATCACAAACATGTCGAAATAAGGCATGAACACTTGGTTCATCAACTCCATAAAGTATGTTGGGGCATTGTTCAACCCAAATGACATGACCAATAACTCAAAATACCCATACCGAGTGCGGAAAGCTATCTTAGGGACATCGTATGCCCTAGTCCTCAACTGATGGTAGCCAGATCACAAGTCAATTTTAGAAAATACCTTGGCCCCCTAAAGTTAGTCGAACAAATCATCAATCCTCGATAGTGGTTACATATTCTTAATCGTTACCTTGTTCAATTTCCTGATAATCCATGCACATCCTCATCGATCCGTCCTTATTATTGACAAAGAACACTGGCGCGCCCCAAGGAGTAACGCTAGGTCTAGTGAAATCCTCCTCCAGCAAATCCTACAACTAGTCCTTTAACTCCTTCTGTTCGGTGGAGCCATGCGATATGGAGGGATAGAAATGGGCTTGTGTGACGACCCAAAGGGTCATCACCATATTTCTCCCTTTATCCATTCTTCCGAAGCCTTGGAAATCTTGATTTTAGTTACCTTAATTTATGTGTGCAGTCCGAGCGCGAATCTGAAAATATTATATGATAAAATATCTGAATTCTATATAAAATTTGAATAATTTTGATATTAATATTGATACAGTTGACTTTGGTCAACATTTTGGGTAAAAAGACCCGGATAACCGATGTGACGGTCCCATGAGTTTCGTAGAAAAATATGTGACTTGGGCATGTGCTGCGAATCAAAATCCGAGTTCCAGAACCCAAGTAAAATAATTTTTCTATTAAATTGTTTTATGAAATTATTAAGGAAAAATGGAAATGAAAATGAATTAGAAAATATAGGTATCGGGCCGTTCTTTTGGTTCTAATGCCTGGTACATGTCATAAATATGCGTTAAGCGCTTTCTTTGAAATTTGGTCAAAATCATACATCGTTTAACGTGTTTCGGACCTAAATATCTAAATTTGGAGGTTGATGATGTTTCAAATGAAAATCATGCGTTTCGGGGTTTGATTCTTTTATTTTTGATGTTATCTTGGCAATTTGATCACTCGAACAAGTTCATATGATGTATTTGAGTTAGCGTGTATGTTTGGTTGTGAGCCCCTAGGGCTCGGGAGTCATTCATAGGTGGTTTAGGGTGGTTTTGCCCTTAAAAACATATCATATTTTGCTGCATTCTTTTACATAGTGGTTTTGTTCTTGGTGAACGCGGCCCAAGGCTCGCATTCGCATTGCCTCAGGGTTCCCCTGCTTCACATTCGTGAACCCATCCTCGCTATCGCATAATGTCAGTCCCCCCTTCTTTGCGTTCGCAATTGTGTCCACACGTTCGCAAAGCTACAGGTCACCTCCTCATCGCGTTCGCGTAGACCAGTCTTTGGGCACCTTATTTTCCTCTTCGCCTTCGCATGCCTTGTTCGCGAACGCGATGGTTTCCAACATCTGTTCATCACGAACGCGACCATGCTGTCATGAACGCATATATATTACTTTTGTCTATCCCATCGTCCCCATTGTTTGTGTTTGTTGTTTGGGTGAGGTTGAGTGATAAAGCACGATGTGTGATGCCATGCACAATTATTTTGATTATTAATGCAAGAAAGAACATTGCGTGCCATGTTTTGTTATTAACACATTATTAACACACGAAGGAACATTCCGTGTCATTTTTTTATTATTTATGCACGAATGATTATTCCGTGCAATGTTTTGATTATATTTGCACGAAGGATCATTCTGTTCCATGTTTTGATTATTATTGCACGAAGGAACATTACATGCCATGTTTTGATTATTATTTATGCACGAAGGAACATTCCATGCCATGTTTGATTATTTATGCTCGAAGGAACATACCATGCCATGTTTTGATTGTATTTGCACGAATGATCATTCTGTGCCATATTTTGATTATTATTGCACGAAGGAACATTCCGTGTCATGTTTTGATTATTATTGTACGAAGGGACATTCCTTGCCATGTTTGATTGTTAATGCACATACAGACATTTTGTGCCATGTATAATTTATTACTATCGTTGACCTTGTAGTTGTACCGTTTCATTCATTATTTATTTACATTGTATTCTAGAATGCTACAACCCCTACACCATGCTCCCCTCCCGCTTGACTTGTTAAATTTTTGTATTCTCTCCTATTGCGTGTATATATATATATATATATATATATATATATATATATATATATATATATATATGTGTGTGTGTGTCTGAACTGCTCAGGTTTGTTTGGTAGTCTAATCAAGCCTCGTCACTACTTTACCAGGGTTAGGCCTGGTACTTACCAGCACATGGGGTCACTTGTTTTGTGCTACACTCTATGCATAGTTTTGCATAGATCCAGGCGATGGAGTAGCATTTGAGTAGCAGTAGCATTCTGGGAGAGAGTATCCAGTTCAAGGGCATTTGAGGTAGCCTTACTGAAATCCGCAGGCCCAGAGTCCCTTTCGTTATCTTCTGTTTGTTTTCATTGTATTGAGACATACAATGTGTATTTTTCTATTCATTTATTTGTAGTATTCATTAGTAGTTCGCGAGATATCGACTCTAGTCTAAGGTAGTGAAATATTGAACTTTCGCATTTTGGGTTGTCAATTATTTATGTTATATAAGACTTCTGCTTCCATTTAAGGGTTTATTATTGTTATTACTGTTTTGTTGTTATTCAAACGGTTTAAATGTTTGGCTTGACTAGCTCCAACAGTAGGCGCCATCACGACTCATGATGGTGGGAAATCCAGGTCGTGAGAAACGACAAGGGTGATGGTGATGGAACATTTTCCTTTGGTCATGGCATTTCCGATAAAATGGGGATCATAAGACTCTATGAAGACAAAGATCATAGGAAGTTTTGTTCTTAACTTTATTCCAAGTCTGATCCGTAAACTTTTAGTGGGATATTGGTGATATATTGTTCGGATTCAGGCAATGATTTGTTTGACAAAATTATGGAACTGCTACTCAAAAGAGTTAAAGCTAAAACGTTTTTCTTGGTAGAGAAAAACATTTTTGCTTTCATTCTTTTAATTAAGATGTCCATACTTTGTCAGTCTAATCAATGTCTGAATCCGAAGAATATATCACCAATATCCCACTAAGCTTGTACGGATCAAACTTGGAAGAATGTTGAGAACAAAACTTCCTATAATCTCTATCATCATAGAGTCTTATGATCCCCATTTTATCGGAACTACAATGACCAACGGAAAATATTACATCACCATCACCATCACCGTCGTCACTCCTAGTTAAACTCCTATTCCTCTAGGAAATTGAAGTATAGAATTCCTTTATTACCTTTTATTTTATCTACTTAGGAAATGTTAAACTCCTACCTACACTATAACTATTTGAAACACATGTTCTTGCCTTCTCATCATCGTTGTCGCTAATGAGAAGAACAATTAAAGGCACACTCTCCCAGATATTGTTTCTTAGTTATTCTTGGTGGAAGTTCCTTTGCATTTCTAATATTACCATCAACCCCTTTTACAAAATCCTCCCGCAATCTAAAATTCGAATACAGAAACCAAAATTTTAATTCATCTCCTAAACGTTCAACTCATATCCAAAACAATTCAATTAACAATCTAAAATTCCAATTCCCAAACAAAAATTTAAGTCATATCCTAAAGGTTCTAGTCATATCCTAAATCTCAAGTTCATATCCTAAAATTCCAATTCATAAATTAAAGTTCCAATTCATATCCTAAAGCTCCAATTCATATCCTAAAGCTTCAATTCATATTATATATGTTGTAGTCATATCCTAAAGGTTGTATTTAAAATTTATATAAAAGTAAATCAAAATACTTAATAAAAAGTAAAAAAGATACATGTATGTAGTCGAGGCTCGACCCTCCTTTCTCACTCGGTCTCTTTATTCTTCTTTAGAATACGGGTTTCATTGAATAGCTCATCTTGATACAGAGAATAACTTGGATACAGTACCTGACAGAATGTGTATTTGATCAATTATTGATCTCATTATCTACAATGATTATGAGAAGTCAACGACATGTGTTTCAAAATAGTGATGGTGTAGGTAGGATTTAACATTTCCAAAGTAGATAAAAGATGTTATCGAGAAATTCTCTAATTTACTTTCCGAGAGGAAAAGAATTTTGATTGAAAGTGACAAGGTTGATGAAGACGGAATGTTTTCCGTTGGTCGTCGCAGTTCCCATAAAACATGGACCATAAGACTCTATGATGAAAAGGATTATAGGAAGTTTTGTGCTCAACTTTCTTTCAAGTCTGATCCGTACAAGCTTAATGTGATATTGGTGAAATGTCTTCGGATTCAAACAGTGATTGGACTGACAAAAGTATGGAACTACTAATTAAAAAAATTAAAGCTAAAATGTTTTTCTTGGTGGATAAGGATGCCGAAAAATATTTTAGCTTTAATTCTTTTGATTAGTATTTCCATACTTTTGTCAGCGAAATCATTATCTGGATCCGGAGAAATATCACCAATATCACATTAAGCTTGTTTGGATCAGACTCAAAAGAAAGTTGAGTACAAAACTTCCAATAATCTCTGTCATCATAGAGTCTTATGATCCCTATTTTATGGGAACTTCCCTGACCAATGAAACACCATCCGTCTTCATCAACATTGTCACTCTCAAACAAACTACTTTTCCTCGTGGAAAATTAAGAACAAAATTCCTCTATAAGCTCTTCTTTTATATACTTAGGAAATCTTAAATTCCTACCTACACCATCACTATTTGAAACACATGACATTGCCTTCTCATCGTCATTGTTGCGAATGAGAAGAACAATTAAAGGCACATTCCACCAGGTACAGTGTCTTAGTTATTCTTGGAGGAAGTTCCATAGCATGTCTAATAACGTCAACAACCTCTGCTACAAAATCCTCCCGCAATCTAAAATTCCAAAACATAAACTAAAAGTTCAATTCATATAACCTTCAATTAATATCCACAAAAGTTCAAGTCATATCCTAAAGGTTCAATACATATGCTAAAGGTTGAATTCATATCCACAAAAGCTTAACTCATATCCTAAAAGATTCAATTCATATCCTAAAAATTCAACAAATACCTAAAAAAGTTATGTTCATATCTGAGTTTAAACATAAACTAAAAGTTCAAGTCATATCCTAAAGGTTCAATACATATGCTACAGGTCCAATTTATATCCTAAACATTCAATACATATGCTAAAGGTTGAATTTATATCTTAAACATTCAACTCATACTATACAAGGTTCAATTCATATCCTAAAAATTCAACTCATACCTAAAAGCTTCAATTTATATCCTACAAGTTCAATTCACAAGAACAAAACCTAAAAACTAAAAGTTATATTCATATCCTACGTGTTTAAACATAAATAAAAGTTTAAGTCTTATCCTAAAGGTTCAAGACATATGCTAAAGGTTCAATTTATATCCTAAACGTTCAATAAATATGCTAAAGGTTCAATTTATATCGTAAAAGTTCAACTCATATCCTAAAAGGTTAAATTCATATCCTAAAAATTCAACTCATACATAAAAGCTTTAATTTATATCTTATAAGTTCAATTCACAAGAACAAAACGTAAAAACTAAATGTTGTATTCATATCCTACGAGTTTAAATATAAACTAAAAGTTCAAGTCATATCCTAAAGGTTCAATATATATGCTAAAGGTTCAATTTATATCCTAAACGTTCAATACATATGATAAAGGTTTAATTTATATCCTAAAAGTTCAACTCATATCCTAAAAGGTTCAATTCATATCCTAAAAATTCAACTCATACATAAAAGCTTCAATTTATATCCTACAAGTTCAACCATATCCTTAAAGGTTCAACTTATATTCTAAAAATTTAACTCATACATAAAAGCTTCAACTGATACACTAAAATATCAATTTATAACTAAACTAGCAAGACAATAGAAAGATTCAAGGTTATAATTCAAACCTAAAAGTTAGGATTATATCTGAAAAATTCAAGTCATAACCTAAAAGTTCGATTAACAAGAAAAAATCAAAAACCCAAAAAGTTTATGGTTTTTTCTCTTCTAACCATTTCATCCCCAAATTAGTAGGTAAAACCAAATATTTTAGCTACTGACAATTATCATAGATTTAATTTTGCTAAGAACAATTAATATTTTATAAATGAAACTAGAAAGAATTAAACAAAATCAATGTATTTAAAAAAAACAAAGAAAGGAGAGAGAAATTGTCACGACCCAACTCCCAAACCCGGCTGTGATAGCGCCTCTCGTGAAGACAAGGCCAGCCAGTTATCCAGTCTGTTTCTTTAATAGTTATCCAACATAGATGAATAGATTAATACAACTTAATGACAATAATAATCAGTGTTTACAACCCCACATAAACCGAACGAGGTGTCACAACTCACAAGTATCTAAGAAGTGGGGAACACTACTATAAGTACAATAATATATGTAGAAAATAAAAAAATAGAAGTTTAAGACGAAGTACGGTCACGCGAACGTTGGCGGTCACGTTGCTCAGCTATATTAGTATATCTTCAATCCGCTAATAACCCGCTACTGGGTGAAAAATACCTGCAACTGCACATGAGGAGCAGGGAGTTTAGTGTGTTTTTCCAACCTAGTGGTAATAAGAGTAAATAATACTGAGCGATAAGAAATCACATAACGCAACCAACATGCTATACAGAAACCAGGTACAATTCCTGAGAAAAAAAGTAAAATCAATAGAATCTTTAGAAATGTTTCGGCTAAGTTCAAATCTCTTTTGAAAATGGTCTTTTCAATAATTATGAAAACTATTTCAAATAGTTAGTGTTGACTAGCACAGAAAATTTGCCCCTCGAGCACAAATACCACAATATAATAGGTAAAAGGTAAGAAGCATGCAAAATGAGCACATGAAGCTCGCCCCTCGTGCTCCCTTTCTCTGTTCACTCTAAAAAATTGTAGCATATAATAACTGCAACGGCGTGCAGCCCAATCCACATAACGCTGCGGCGTGAAGCTCGATCCATATGGGTACCCACACTCACTGTGGGTGTACAGAGTCCGGAGGGATCCTATAGCCCATGCGCTATATCACTGTGACGTGCAGTGTGACGACCAAAAGGGTCATCACCGTATTCCTCCCTTTTTCCGCGCTTCCAAGGTCTTGGAAACCTCAGTCTCAGTTGCCTCAATGTGTGTGCACAGTCCGGGCACGAAGCCGAAAAGTTTTTGTGTTAAGATATATGAATTCTATGGAAAATTTGGAGAATTATGATATTATTATTGATATAATTTACTTTGGTCAACCTTTTTTGTAAACGGGCTCGGACCGGTGATGTGACTATCTCAGGAGGTCCCTAGGAAAATATGGGACTCGGGCATGTGCCCGAAATCGAAATCCGAGGTCCAAAACTCCGGTAAAAGATTTTTTCAGTTAAATTGTTTTTTGAAATTAATAAGGAAAAATGGAAATGAATATGAGTTAGAAAATATAGGTATCGGGCTCGTAGTTTAGTTTCGATGACCGGTACATGTCTTACAAATTGGTTAAGCGCTTCCTGTGAAGTTTGGTCGAAATCGAACATCGTTTGACGTGTTTCGGACCTAAATAGCTAAAGTTAGAAAATTATGAACTTTGAAAATGAAATATTGAGTATTGGGGGTTGATTCTTTGTTTTTGATGTTATTTTAGTGATTTGATCGCTCGAGCAAGTTCGTATTATGTTGTTGAGTTAGTGTATGCATTTGGATGTGAGCCCCGGGGGCTCGGGAGTGATTTCGGGGGTGGTTCGAGGTGTTTTACATTGAAAATCTGGTATTTTCGTAGTTGTTACTGGTATCTGGCATTTTGTTCTATGCGATCGCATAGGTCCGTCCTTCTACGTTCGCATAGAGTAAAAATTTAGGAGCCCAAATTTGTTCTATGCGATCGCAGCTTCCTTGTGCGATCGCATTGCCCAGCTTCCCATATCTATGCGATTGCATTGCCCCTCTCAAGATCGCATAGAGCATTTCCCAGGCCCAGTCACAGTTACTCTATGCGATCGCATCCTGCCCTCTGCGATCATAGTGCACTAGCTTCCCTACCCTATGCGATCGCATAGAGCATTTTATCCCAGTGATTTTTAAAAAAAACAGAACAGAATGCACGGGAATTTTCATAGAAAATACATGTGGGTCCTTATCCTTCACTCTCCATTTGAAAGCCACAAGCTCTCATTCCTCCATAGCTCCTTGGGTAAGTTTCCTAACATCATTTCTTCAATAAATCGTGGTTAATCTTTGTCTAGTTCATGAGTTCAAGGTAGAAATTGGGGTTTTTGGGTAGAACTAGGTCTTGTGAGATTTTGGGTGTTTCAACCTTAATTTGAGGTCGGATTGTGAAACAAATCATATATTCTAACTCGTGGGGTTATGGGTGATTGGAATTTGGTCCGAGTCTCGAGTTTGGACCATATGGACTCAGTGTTGGTTTTTTCTATTTTTGGAAGAATGATGGGAATTTCATTTTTAGGCTATGGGATTGTATTATTGAGCCCCAATTGTTGTTATTGAATTCGAAATTACTAGATACCATTGTTTCGGAGTCGGATTCTAGAGGAAAGGCGGTGCTAGAGGATTGATTGCTATTTTTCGGACTGAGGTAAGTGTTTGATCTAATCCTGGCTTGAGGGAATAGGACTAGAGTATTATTGGTTCTATTTGCTAAATGATCGAGTGCGTATATAGACATGGTGACGAGTATCTATACACTAGCGTCTAGCATGACCGTGAGTCTTATTTGTACTTGCCTTGGGGTATATTTTGAAAATCATTCCTCATAAAAGATGAATTTAACATGATGAGTTAGTTGAGGAATTATTTAAGAAATATAAGATTGGATGGGGATGTAGCTCAAATGGTAGTGACTTTTATGAAGCCATAATTGTAAATATTAAAGAAATGTGGTTGGATCCCTTGCCGGGATGAGTAGATTCTGATTGTTGTTGCTACCTTATTCGGTCGAGCGCTATATTTAATATCCACTATTGAGATATTTGAGCTGCTAGTGGTACCCTTATTTGGTAGATCCTTATATTGTCGAGTTTCCCTAAAAGGGGAACTCTTTGAGAGAGGCTATATGAATCATATATTATATTTTTGGGATCGTGCGGCATGCCGTCCGCTATATTATATTATTGGGATTGTGTGGCACGCCGCCCACTATATTATGACTATTGGAATCGTGTGGCACGCCGTCCACTATATTATGATTATTGGGATAGTGTGTCACGTCGTCCACTATATTATGATTATTGGGATTGTGTGGCACGTCGTCCACTATATTATATTATTGGGATCGTGTGGCGCTCCGACCACTTATGAAAGTAAATAAGGTGATTTTGTTTTAATGTTGGCACAGATGACCCATTCTACTTTCAGTTGTATACTTCACATATAATCCTATTGTTCTCTCTGTTATTATTGTATATATATATGTATCTGTACAGGTTGGCTTTCGTAAGTCCAGTCCAGCCTCGTCACTACTTCGCTGGGGTTAGGCCAGGCCCTTACCAGCACATGGGGTCGGATGTGATGATGCTACATTTTCTGTGCTTTTTGCATAGATCACAGCGTTGGAGCAGCTTACGATCAGTAGGAGCAGTAGGATATTGTTGGGAGATGTCATCAGCTTCAGGGACTCTCGAGGTAGCCTAGCTAGCGTTCGCAGGCCGAAGTCCCTATCCCTTATCTCAGTTTGTTTTAATGTATCAGAACAAACTTTTGTATTTTTCTTTCATTTAGACTTTGTTGTAGTACTCTTTGATAGTCTGTAAGATAGCGACACCAGGTTTTGGGGTTGTGTTGTGTTCAGTATTTTTCAGCATTTGATTCTTCTTTATTGAATTTCTAAAGGGTTTTCCGCAATGTTTAATTATTTTTAGCATATTCTGTTATTAAGGATTGGCTGGCCTAGCTTCGATAATAGGCACCATCACGACTCCCGATGGTGGGAAATCTGGGTCGTTACAAATTGGTATCAGAGCTCTAGGTTGCATAGGTCTCGCTACTCACAGAAAAACTAGGTAGAGTCTGGGGGATCGGTACGGAGATGTATGTATTTATCCCTCAGAGGCTACAGAGTTAGGAAAAATTTCACTTTTGTACTTTCTTGTTGTGCGATTCTGTTTCTCAAATACTGATTGTCCTTCTACTCTGTTCTTTCGCAGATGGCGAGAACACGTGCTTCATCTTCCACCGCGCGGCAACCCGAGCCCACAGCTGCACCCGCAATGGGTAGAGGCCGAGGTCGTGCCAGAGGCCGAGGTCGTGCCAGAGGCCGAGGCCAGGACAGAGCCCAGCCCCAGGTAGCCGTTCCAGAGGTGGAGCCTCATATTGACTACGATGAGGAGGTTCCAGTCCCAGCAGTACAGGCGGGACCAGGTCAGGCCCCAGGAGGAGTTGTGATCACCCTAGAGTTTCAGGATACTATAGTTAGACTAGCAAGCTTTATGGGAGCGTTTATAGAGTGGGGTTGTTACCAGCTGCACCAGCCACTTCTCAGGCTGGATGAGGGGTTCAGACTCCTGTTATACGTACCCTAGAGCAGGCAGCTTCTCAGGCCATACCCGAGTGATTAAGCCAGCTATGGCAGTTCAGTCAGGTATTCCAGCACAAGCCTGCGATGGAACGACCATGACTTCTGATGCTTTGTGGAGGCTCAATCGCTTCTCCAAGCTATTCACTACCACCTTCAGCGGTGCTTCGTCCGAGGATCCCCAAGATTTCTTTTTCAGTTGCCATGACATTCTCAGGACCATGATAGTAGAGACCAATGGGGTTGATTTCTTCACTTTCAAGGTTTCAGGATCCGCGAAGGCTTGGTCAAGAGATTTCTCTTTATCTAGACCAGCAAGGTCTCTGGCATTGTCATGGGATCAGTTCGCGGAGTTATTCTTGGAGAAGTTTCTCCCCGTCACTCAACGGAAGGCACTTCGCAGGCAGTTTGAGCGCCTTCTGTAGGGTACCATGACAATTACTTAGTATGAGACCAGATTCAGTGCCTTGGCACGCCATGTAGTGGTGATACTCCCTACAGAGCGGGAGCGGGTTCATAGATTCATTTATGGGTTGATTCAGATGATTCGCCTACAGATGGCCATGGGAGTGGGCAGTGATATTTCATTCTAGGAGGCGGCCAATGCGGACCGCAGAGTTGAGGTGGCCCTCGCACGGGGAGGTCGTCAGATGTCAGATAAGTGACCTTGCCATTCTGGTATATTCAACGGTACCTCGTCTGGATGTAGGGATTCTTATGGTAGGGGTTAGGCACCAAGGCCCTTTCATTCAGCTCTTTAGACTTCTTATGGTAGTTCAGGCAGTAGTGGTCACCAGTAGTATCATTCAGATCAGGAGCCTATTAGTGCACCCCCACTACGTTATTCTCACCAGCAGAGGACTTGTTATACGTGTGGTGATCCGAGGCATATTGCCAGGTTTTGTCCTCGACCTTCGGGCAGTTCTTAGCAGCAGTGTCCTCACCTTATGATTCAGGAAGCGGGTGATTCACAGCCCACCCAGCCCGCTAGAGGCGGGGGTAGACATCCTAGAGGTGGATGTAGGGACCGTAGAAGTGGAGCTCAGACCGGTAGAGGTAGAGGTCAGCCAGCGGTTAATCGTCCCAGAGATGCACCTTAGGGGGTAGGGCCCAGCCTCGTTTCTATGCTTTGCCACCCAGGCCATAGGCTGAGTCTTTCGATGCGGTTATTACATGTACTATTCTGGTCTGTGACAGGGGTGCTTCAGTGCTATTTTACCATGGATCTACATTTTTATACGAGTCGTCTTATTTTGCACCCTACCTGCCTATGCCTAGCGATACTTTGGGTATTCCTGTATATGTATCTACACTAGTGACTGATCCTATAGTGGTTGATCGAGTCCATCATTCCTGTATAGTTGTGTTTGAGGGCCTTGAGACCCGTGTTGATATGTTGCTTCTAGACATGGTGGATTTTGATGTTATATTGGGATGGATTGGCTCTCCCCGTATCATGCGATCTTGGATTGTCACACGAAGACTGTGACTTTAGCTTTACCAGATATGCCCCGATTGGAGTGGAGAGGGACTCCAGGTCAAGCCACCCGCAACATTATTTCTTTTGTTAAGGCTCGACGTATAGTCGAGAAGGGGTGTCTAGAATATTAGGCTTATGTTCGCGACTCCAGCTTAGAGGTTCCTTCTATTGACTTTATCCCTGTTATTCGGGAGTTTCCGGAAGTATTTCCTTCAGACCTTCCGGGTATGCCACCCAAAAGGGATATTGATTTTTGCATTGATCTAGCCCTAGGCACGCAGCCCATTTCCGTTCCGCCGTACCGTATGGCCCCGCCAGAGCTGAAAAAGCTCAAGGATCAGTTGCAAGATTTGTTGGGGAAGGGTTTCATCAGGCGTAATGTTTCTCCCTGGGGTGCGCCAGTTCTGTTTGTGAAGAAAAAGAATGGTTCCATGCGGATATGTATTGACTATCGACAACTGAACAAGGTAACAATTAAGAACAATTATCCACTACCGAGGATTGATGCTTTGTTCGACCAGTTGCAGGGTGCATAGGTGTTTTCCAATATTAATTTGAGAGCAGGTTATCACCAGCCGAGGATTAGGGAATCTGACGTCCATAAGAAAGCATTTCGCACTCGGTTTGGGCATTATGAGTTCTTGGTCATGTCTTTTGTGTTGACCAATGCCCCAACAACATTCATGGAGTTGATGAACCGAGTGTTCAAGCCTTATTTGGACTTGTTCTTGATTGTCTTCATTGATGATATTCTTGCGTACTCCCGCAGTCATGAGGGGCATGAGCAACACCTCAGAGTGGTTCTTCAGACTCTGAAGTATAGCCAGTTGTACGCCAAGTTTTCAAAATGTGAGTTTTGATTGAGTTTAGTGACATTTCTGGGTCATGTCGTATCAGCTGAGGGTATTTAGGTAGATCCCAAGAATATTAAGGCAGTTAATAATTGGCCTCGACCAGCTTCAGCGACAGAGATTCATAGTTTCCTGGGGTTAGCTTGTTATTATCGTCGATTTGTGAAGGGATTTTCATATATAGCTGCCCCGATGACCTGGTTGACCCAGAAGTGTGACCATTTGAGGTGGTCAAATGAGTGCGAGGAGAGCTTTCAGAAGCTCAAGACAACTCTAACTATAGCACCGATATTGGTTTTGCCCACATGTCCGGGACATTACATTATTTATTGTGATGCTTCCCATATTGGTCTTGGTGCGATATTGATGCAGAATGGTAGGGTTATTTCTTATGCTTCAAGGTAGTTGAAGATCCACGAGAACAACTACCCAGTCCATGATCTAGAGTTAGCAGCCATTGTTCATACCTTGAAGCTTTGGAGGCACTATTTATATGGTGTGACGTGTGAGGTGTACATGGATCACAAGAGTTTGCAATACTTGTTCAAGTAGAAAGAGTTGAATTTGAGGCAGCGGAGGTGGTTGGATCTATTGAAGGATTATGATGTTATAATCTTATTCCACCCGGGTAAGGCCAATATTGGCCGACACATTAAGCAGGAAGCCAGCCAGCGTGGGTAGTCTTGCATATATTCTGGTCAGCCAGAGACCACTTGCCTTAGATATTCAGGCCTTGGCCAATCCGTTAGTGAGGTTGGACATTTCGGAGACTAGCTGAGTATTAGCTTGCACGGTCGGTCGCTCTTCATTATTGGAGCGGATCCGTAACCGACAGTTTGGTGATCCTCATTTGTGTGTCTTGAGAGACTCTATGTAGCGTGGAGGTTCCACGAAGGTGAACTTGGATACGGATGGTGTTTTGAGTTTGCAAGGGCGAGTATGTGTGCCCAATGTTGATGGCATTCGGAAGTTGATCTTAGCGGAGGCCCATTGTTCTCGGTATTCTATTTACCCGGGCGCCGCAAAGATGTATCAGGACTTGCAGCAGCATTATTGGTGGCGTAGGATGAAGAAAGACATTGTTGCATATGTGGCTCGATGTTTAAATTGTCAATGGTCATGTATCAGCATCAGAGACCTGGTGGTGTGTTTCAAAGGATTGAGCTTCCCGAGTGGAAGTGGGAACAAATTACCATGGACTTCGTTACTGAACTTTCGGTGACCCGGAAGAGATTTGATGCTATTTGGGTCATTGTTGATAGGCTGACTATGTCAGCGCATTTCATTCCTGTTGCTGCTACTTATTCTTCAGAGAGACTAGATGAGATTTACATCCTAGAGATTGTTCGTCTTCATGGGGTACCGACATCTATCATTTCGGATTGGGGTACGCAGTTCACCTCGTGCTTTTGGAGAGTAGTTCAGCAGGAGATAGGTACCCAAGTTCAGTTGAGTACAACATTCCATCCTCAGACGGTCGGTTAGTCCGAGAGGACTATTCAGATATTGGAGGATATGCTCAGAGCCTGTGTTATCGATTTTGGAGGCTCTTGGGACCGGTTCTTTCCTTTAGTAGAGTTTGACTACACCAACAGCTACCAGTCCAGTATTCAGATGGCACCTTATGAGGTGTTGTATGGTAGGCGGTGTCGGT
Source organism: Nicotiana noctiflora (assembly GCA_032618575.1). Classification (NCBI taxonomy): domain Eukaryota; kingdom Viridiplantae; phylum Streptophyta; class Magnoliopsida; order Solanales; family Solanaceae; genus Nicotiana; species Nicotiana noctiflora. The sequence goes on from JASVEL010001787.1 coordinate 119,678, forward strand.
CTCTAGTCGGATGGTTCGAGCTGGGAGAGGCTCAGTTATTGGGTACCAATTTATTCCGGGAGGCCTTAGACAAGGTCATGATTATCCAGGAAAGGTTGCGTTCAGCTCAATCTAGGCAAAAGAGTTATGCGGATCGCAAGGATAGATATGTGGATTTCATGGTTGGTGAGCGAGTATTGCTCCGTCTATCACCTATGAAAGGTGTGATGAGATTTGGGAAGAAGGGCAAGCTTAGCCCAAGATATATTGGCCCATTTGAGATAGTTGATCGAGTGGGAGAGGTAGCTTACAGACTTGCTTTGCCACCTAGCTTGTCAGTTGTGCATCCAGTGTTTCATGTGTCTATGCTCCGGAGGTATCATGGTGATCTTACCCACGTGTTAGATTTCAGTACTATCCAGTTGGATAAGGATCTATCTTACGAGGAGGAGCCGGTAGCTATTCTAGACCGGCAGGTTCGACAATTGAGGTCGAAGAGTTGTCCTTCAGTACGTATGCAGTCAAGAGGTCAGCCTCCTGAGGATTCGACCTAGGAGTCCGAGTTTGATATGCGGAGCTGTTACCCACATCTACTGACTCAGGTTCTTTTTTCCTTTGTTCGTTCGAGGACGAACAGTTGTTTTAGAGATGGAGAATCTGACAACCCAAAGGGTCATCACCGTATTCCTCTATTTCGCACTTCCGAGGTCTTGGAAACCTTACTCTCAGTTGTCTCGATGTGTGTGTACAGTCCAGGCATGAAGCCGGAAAGTTTTTGTGTAAAGATATATGAATTCTATGGAAAATTTGGAAAATTATGATATTATTATTGATATAGTTGACTTTGGTCAATACTTTTCGTAAACAGGCCCGGACCGGTGATGTGACGGTCCCGGGAGGTCCGTAGGAAAATATGGGACTTGGGCATTTGCCCAGAGCCGAAATCCGAGGTCTAGAACCCCAGTAAAAGAATGTTTATGTTAAAATGTTTTCTAAAATCAATAAGGAAAAATTGTAATGAAAATGAGTTAGAAAATATAGGTATCGGGCTCGTATTTTGGTTCCGACGACCGGTACAAGTCTTAAGTATTGGTTAAGCGCTTCCTGTGAAGTTTGGTCGAAACCAGACGTCGTTTGACGTGTATCGCACCTAAATAGCTAAACTTAGAAAATTATGAACTTTGAAAATGAAATCTTGAGTTTTGGGGGTTGATTCTTTTTTTTATGATGTTACTTTAGCGATTTGATCGCTCGAGCAAGTTTGTATGATGTCGTTGAGTTAGCGCGTGCGTTTGGTTGGGAGCCCCGGGGCCTCGGGAGTGATTTTGGGGGTGGTTCGGGGTGTTTTGCATTGAAAATATGGTATTTTCTTAGTTGTTACTGGTATTTGGCATTTTATTCTATGTGATCGCATAGGTCCTTCTCGGATCGTATAGTGTAGAAATTTAGGAGCCCAAATTTGTTCTATGCGATCGCAGCTTCCGTGTACAATCGCATTGCCTAGCTTCCCATGTCTATGCGATCGCATTGCCCCCCTCGCGATCGCATAGAGCATTTCCCAGGGCCAGCCACAGTTACTCAATGTGATCGCACCTTGCCCTCTGCGATCACAGTGCACTAGCTTCCCTACCCTATGTGATCGCAATGCCTTGTATGCGATCGCATAGGGCATTTTTGCCCAGTGATTTTTCATAAAATCAGAACAGAATGCACGGGAATTTTCATACAAAATACATACGTGTCCTTCTCCTTCACTCTCCATTTTCAAGCTACAAGCTCCCACTCCTCCATAACTACTTGGATAAGTTTCCTAACATCATTTCTTCATTATTTATTCATTAAATCATGGTTAATCTTAGTCTAATTCATGAGTTCAAGGTAGAAATTGTGGGTTTTGGGTAGAACTAGGTCTTGTGGGATTTTGGGTGTTTCAACCTCAATTTGAGGTCGGATTGTGAAACAAATCATATATTTTAACTCGTGGGGCTATGGGTGATTGGAATTTGGTCTGAGCCTCGAGTTTGGACCATGTGGGCCCGGTGTCGGATTTTTCTATTTTTGAAAGAATGATGGGAATTTCATTCTTAGGCTATGGGATTGTATTATTGAGCCTAATTGATGTTACTGAATTGGAAATGACTAGATAACATTGTTTCGGAGTCAGATTCTAGAGGAAAGGCGGTGCTAGAAGATTGATTGCTATTTTTCGGACCGAGGTAAGTGTTTGATCTAATCCTAACATGAGGGAATAGGACTAGAGTATTATTGTTGATATTTGGTAAATAATCGAGTGCAGTGTATAGGCATGGTGACGAGTATCTATACACTGGCGTCTAGCATGACCGTGAGTCTTATTTGTACTTGCCTTGGGGTATATTTTGAAAATCATTCCTAGTAAAAGATGAATTTAACATGATGAGTTAGTTGAGGAATTATTTATGAAACATAAGATTTGATGGGGATGTAACTCAAATGGTAGTGACTTTTATGAAGCCAAAATTATAAATATTGTAAAGAAATGTGGTTGGATTCCTTGCCGGGACGAGTAGATTCTGATTGTTGTTGCTCCCTTATTCGGTCGAGCGTTATATTTAATCTCCATTGTTGAGTTGTTTGAGCTACTAGTGGTACCCTTATTGGGTAGATCGTTATATTGTCATGTTTTCCCTAAAAGGGGAACTCCTTGAGAGAGGCTATATGAATCATATATTATATTTTTGGGATTGTGGGGCACACCGTTCACTACATTATATTATTGGGATCATGTGGCACGTCGTCCACTATATTATATTATTGGGATCGTGTGGCACGTCGTCCACTGTGTGGCACGCCGTCCACTAAATTATGATTATTGGGATCGTGTGGCACGCCATCCACTATATTATGATTATTCGTGTGGCACGCCGTCCACTATATTATATTATTGGGATTGTGTGGCACGCCATCCACTATATTATATTATTGGGATCGTGTGGCGCGCCGACCACTTATGAAAGTAAATAAGGTGATTTTGGTTTAATGTTGTCACAGATGACCCGTTCTACTTTCAGTTGTATACTTCATATATAATCTTGTTGTTCTTTTTTATATTGTTGTATCTATATATGTATCTGTACAAGTTGGTTTTAGTAAGTCCTGTAAAGCCTCGTCACTACTTCGCCGGGGTTAGGCCAGGCTCTTACCAGCACATGGGGTCAGTTGTGCTGATGCTACACATTCTCTGCTTTTGCACAGATCACAACGTTAGAGCAGCTTACGGTTAGCAGGAGCTGTAGGATATTCTTGGGAGTTGTCATCAGCTTCAGGGACTTTCGAGGTAGCCTAGCCAGCGTGCGCAGGTCGAAGTCCCTATCCCTTATCTTAGTTTGTTTTATTGTATCAAAACAGACTTATGTATTTTTCTTTCATTCAGACTTTGTTGTAGTACTCTTTAGTAGTCTGTGAGATAGCGACACCAGGTTTTGGGGTTGTGTTGTGTTCAATATTTTTCCGCATTTGATTCTTCTTTATTGAATCTCTAAAGGGTTTTCCGCAATGTTTAATTATTTTTAGCATATTCTATTATTAAGGATTGGCTGGCCTAGCTTCGGTAGTAGGCACCATCACGACTCTTTATGGTGTAAAATCCGGGTCGTGACATGCAGTCCGATCCAATATATACCTACTGCGGTGTACAGTCCGATCCAATATATACCTACTGTGGCATGCAGTCCAATCCATATATAACCCTCACACCCATCAGTGTATCCTCACATTTGTCCCTCGGCCACACCTAGTTAGAATATCTATCACAAGCCCCTCGGGCATTAGTAAGACAGCAGTCCTCGGCTCAACTTATCGTTTAAAATACTATTTAAGACTCAATTTGAGTAAAAGCGTCTGACTTATAAAATAGCGGAGATACCACATGACTGAGTTCAAGTAATACGACAAAACAGTGAGGAAACGGTGCAAAATAATCCCCAAAGGGTTCAAATAGTTGGCACAAAGCACAAATATGGAAATCAACCCAAATAACAGTGATAACAAATAGTTTCTAGTCAAATACACGGTAATTAATCAATTGTGATGGACCAAGTTATAATCCCCAGGGGTGCTCTACCCCACTCCCACTAACTGACGTTCGAGTCACCTCAATATAGGACTATGGTGTGAAAATCCTGGGTTCAGATCCTCTGGATATCATTTACAAGTATTACTCACCTCGAACAGGCGAAATCTCTAGCCCACGACACCTTTTTCCCTCAAACCGTCCTCCACGCATGCCTAATCAAACAAAAATCAGAGCAAACACATCACACAATTCCAAGGGAACAAAACCCAAATGAAAATAGTCAAAATATAGCAATAATCTCGAAACTAGCAAAACCCGAGTCCCGGTCTCGCTTGTCAAAAAATTACAAAACTCACATTACCAGATTCGTCGTCTCGCTGCGAGTCCATACATACCAAGAACTACCAAATCCAAGCTCAAATGACCTATCAAATTCCAATTTGAAATATTAAAATCTCAAGACCTAATTCATCAACCTTATGCTTAATTTCCATGAATTCCTAGACCAATTTCATAACATACTCATGTTTTAAGACCAAGATTCTTACCTCAAGTGGATTCCTCTTGAATATGAAATTCCCCTCCAAAAGTTCCCAAGGACGTTAGAAAATGGAGGAAAAATGCATAACCCTCACGGATGAAATATAATATAAAACCCTTCTGCCAACAGCATTTTTCGCTTCTGCGGTCGAATTACCGCACATGCAGCTCACACTTTTGCGACCAACTGACCGCTTTTGCGGTCTAACTTAACTCACCAGGGACTGCTTCTGCGATCCAAAACTGCTCAGGCGGTCATCGCTTATGCGAATTTCCTTCCGCACCTGCGGTCCACGCCAACGACTCCCAGACCGCACCTGCAACCCAAACGCCGCATTTGCGGAATAGCCTATGCAGTCCCTTTTTCAGCAGATGCGGAAACAACAGAACATGCAACCCAAAAATCCTACAACCTCCAAACTCTCTGTTTAACCACCCGATCTCACCCTAAGTCCCCCAGAACCTCAACCAAAAGCACAGACATGATCCATTACCTTATTCAAACTTCTTGAAACATTAAATCACTATCGTTAACATTAAGATCAACATATTTCACCAAATCAAAGCCTAACTTTATCAAATTCTTCTGAAATTCACATTCGATCAAAAATTTGACCAAACGACATTAGAATAACCTAAAAATTTGCAAACATATTCGAAATCCCCTAACGAAGCTACTTTAACTCTCGGAATTCTATTCCGACCCTCAGATCAAAATTTCACCCATCCATCGAAATTCCCCAAAAATTCAAACTTCGCCAATTCATGCCTAATTCTACACCAGCCCTCCAAATTCAATTCCAATCGCACTCCTAAGTCACAAATCAACCCCTGAAGCTAACTAAACCACCATAATTCACATCCGAGCCCTCTAACTACATAGTCAACTTTTTGTTGACATTTTCAAAACAAGCTTCCTTCTTAGAGGCTAGGTGCCTCATTTCCAACTAAAACCAATTCCATTCAACCCAATCAACTTAAATACTGATATAGGAACACAAAGCAACACAATAAGATGGAAACAGGGTGGAAACACATGAGATGATAGGTCGGGTCGTCACATCCTTCTTAACTTAAACCAACGCTCGTCCTCGAGCGTACTCAGAGTTGTACTAGTAGCCAACCAATAGCTGAATAACCTTACCAAGCATACACCTGGGGTGATCCCACCTCGCCCTAACTCACATAGGTTCTATAATACAACACCGCTGGAATTTAACAGTCCATCTACACCAAGACTATAAGTCATAGAACCACATTGCACTTATGAAGTCATACCTAGAATAAACCCGAACCAGCTGTTGTAACTCACACCTACAACCTCAGGTGAAATCATACGACATACCACACAATCCAACACTCGAAACGATAGTCTTTATTCACAATAATTGCCCGTAATACACAATTACCGATAAGAACCTCTTATTAGCTAAAGTCTTATTCCAACGCTTTCATATGCTTCCAATGATAGATGAAACACGCAACAATCATAACCATTTCTCACATCCATCATTCATTATGCCACTTACCTTTAGGATAATACCATAGCAGATTCCGAGCCTAACCTCGATATTATCCCTCTCCAAGCTGAAATCCACTCTGCTCGTATTCATTAATGGCTCCAACGATCACCACTCTAGTGATATGACGCCTCAACACCAGCCTAAGCCAGAACTTGCATAATACACGCACCACTGAGAAAGTGTCTGAACATACTCAAATCATGACAATTGACTCAAACGAGGGAGCTGTAACTCCAATTCCTCAATGCCATCCCGACACAAGGTTGGGACCCCATCTCGAATCATAGAATAGAACATTTGAATCTACCCCGAAAGGTCATAGCTCTACGTAGCCTCGCTACAATGCACGATCCTATCCGAACACTGTTAGACAAGAAGTACCTCAAGTCTCTATGCTCAAAATCAAGAGTCACGCACGGATTTTTTTTATGTCTGAAACCAAAGAAATTCATTAAATCAACGGTGAAACTAATAACATATGACACACAACCCGATAGGACATAACAAATACACCATTTACTTAGCAACACTCAATTACTCTTCCCGCTCGACTTCCTTTATGAATCCTCAATAGAATTTCACCACATGTGAACATATCCAACAAATCATGATGCCTCACAACACACAAAGCAGATTATAGATCTCCCAAATCACCCAACCAATTCAAGAACAATCGAATCAACCTATTCGTCATCAATACAACTCGGGACTAACCAAGCTAACTCAAGATAAATACATAACCACATTAGCTTGCCAACAAACTCAATACCAAGAAGCCTGAAGTTGCTCCTCCCACTACTATAACTCCTGCAATAATCGTACAATACGGTACCCGGCATCATATAAATACCAAAATCGATAATCTCCCCACCGATATACTCTTCCACAAAAAATGCATCCGAAATGAAGTCTCAATATCAAAACTGAATCAATGATAGAAACCTTTCCACTGACCCCTATCACGAAGGCTCGATTAATAAAGTAATCCTTCCTAGCCGTCTGCTAATATTTGGAATGCAAACCACTTTGCTAGAAAATAATCCGATGTACCTCGCCACAACCTGTTGCATTTCCGACATAGCCCATAGCGTAATAGTCTAGATTAACCCCACACTGAGATGACTGGTCTACACCCCAATATCATATCCAAAGTCTAACACACCAAGAAAAGAAAGATCCACTTGGGCCTCCAAATCCCAATAACCGCTAAACCGTGATTAACACACGATCCAAAATCACTGCTTAGTCTGAACGTGAGAACTCCCAATCTCCAACTCTATATAACACACAAACCATTGTAACTAATCCCGAATTCTGTAGTATGAATATATATTACACATCAAGTACCCATTCATTCCACGAAAGATGTTCTAGAATTCCCCTATGTCATCAAACAACTCAGATATCAGCAGTTGATCTAGCAAGAAAGCACCGCAATACTAACGTGGTATAATCAGTCAAATCACATTACCCTTTCTTCAGAGACATTTACACTCCCCAACTTACTCCCGATTAGCAATACCATTTCCTTGATTACCCGAGGATACCCGTTGCCTAAGAATTTTATGAACTTCAGTTCAGAACTGAGATGCAATTCAATTAGCCAAGAACTTCAATAATTCCCATCTGGAAGAAGAATCATTATACATTCCATGCTTCAGATGCCATAGAAAAATATATTCATCTCCAAACCACGGTAAAACCGAGTAAGAACATCTCTGCCAGTTCCATTTGTACAAGCTAAACTGCCAAGACTTAATCATTCTATCAAATCAGTCTATGCAAGCTGTCCAAACTCCAAAGATTTGCCCCACAATACCTGTAAGGGCTCCTCATCTCGAACACATACAAAGAATTAATCATATCCTTAGCATACCGATTCAGTCTACTATCAAGTTATACCATCCATCTAATTCCCTTTCTGATTCATCATCAACTTGATATTCCCTCTTGTTGTTGCACCATAATGCCTTAACATAGGTTTACCATAGGAGACTAAAAAAAGACCATAATGTTTCAAACCCATAAGCCACTGAACACTCTCTAAAATATTACACGAATCACCACATTCCCAAAATAATCTACTATGAAGAACTTCCTATGAATCTAAATCTGTCACCATTTCATTCTATATACCGATACATTGAATCCCATAAGCAACATAAAAACACAACAAGTCTCGATCCTTTCTACTGAGAAACATAATATCTAGCAACATACATAACATTCAGACAGCTGATGGTTACATGCAAAATCTTAAACACCATAAAACCATTCTCAAGAGTTATCCACTTTTATACAACTGCAGTTTACCTGACTTATCGAACAGAACCATTCGTGCCTTATTAGCACTCTGACACTGCATAACATAATCTCATACGAATACAAACAACCATATTCCCCCTCTATACACTGAGCATTCTTTGTCAACCATAGCTCAAGACATCATGGTATTTTCTCACATCTACGAAAGCACCATATAACCATTGTCAAAATTTTGCGTCACTCGTGCCATCCTCGGCTCAATTTCGGCAACAAGGACTGATCTGCCAGCATACCTCAAAATGGAACCAATATAGAACATAACCGTGTGATCATCTAATCAACAACAACCTCCCTAACTTGGCTTGAAACCATCTATCAGGACACATTCATTAACCGATAATACTTTTACTCTAATGATGCCACAATATTATAGTGAGATCAAATTCAAATGATCTGCCAGTTTATGAAAACACAGATCATCTGGTACCTAAATCCTCCACAAACCTCGCATTAATCCCCACATCAGCTGAGTCAACTCTCTTAAGCTACCCCAATTTTCAAATTACAACACGTACCTTTAAATTATGCATGGTATCTTCTAACAGAAACATAAGGATCATACTACTCAAGAACACTCCGTAGGAGATAACCCACCTGCTTCATCTCAATTTAGCATTTCAGCACACCTTCCACAATCATACACATAGCACAGTCAATTTAGTCTTCCTGAGTCTGAACGTATACTGCCACACGTATTTCACTTTACTTTCTAACTAGGAGATACGATAATATTCTTCACGCACCCATAAATCGGGGTTACACAACAGATCACAATAGGAAACGAACACTTAACATTTCATCTATTATCCATCAGACTATTTCGTCACTACCAATATCACGTAGCTATATCTCATAGTATTATCATACTCATAACATGGATGTCCAACCACCATTCCGGCTAATAAGGACAATATTGAACATATAAGTTCAAAACACTTGCTCACACAATCAGCAGCTCGGTGCTAAAGCCATAGGCAAAGATCCGGCCTCGAGTCCTCTAGAATGGCACAACATAATCACAAAGATTAACTCTCGCCCCTCAATCGGTAATAATAAACCATCAAGGTACACATAATACTGAGCACTCACATGCACATACTGATGTGTGGAAGGAATTTTAAGATCTATATCTTGTGACGACCCGGCCCGTCATCACGGGAATTACCACCCCGTTATGTTGAAATTGTATGTTTTATGCTTTTATATCAGTGTTAAAGTCTATCGGGTGAGTTAGGAGTGATTTGGATTGGAAATGAGGCATATAGCCTTTTTGAAATAAACTTGAATAAGGAAAGTCAACCTGGAGTTGACTATTTAGCTAGAGGGCTCGGAATCGGATTCTAATGATTCGGTTAGTTCCGGGAGGTGATTTGTGATTTAGGGGAGCAATGGGAATTGAATTTGGAGGCCCGGTGTAGAAATGGGCTTGAATTGGCTAAGGTTGAATTTTGGCGAAATCCGAAAGGTAGGTGAGATTTCGATCCGGGCGTCGTAATGGAATTCTGACAATTGCAGTAGCTCCGTTAGGTGATTTTGGATGTGCCTGCAAAATTTCATTTCATTCGGGCATCATTTAGTCGGGTTTTTGATTGATTGTGTAATTCGGAATGATTTAAGGAATTTAGGATTTAATTCGATGTGATTATGGGTTTTGATGTTGTTATACGTGTTTTGAGGATTGGAGCAAGTTTGAATAAGTTATTAGGATGTGTTGGTGTGTTTGGATGGGGTCCCGGGGGCCTCGGGGTGTTTTCGGATGGATAAACGGGAGAAAATGTGGAAAATTGCAGGTTTGGGATTCTGGTTCTGTTGTTTTCGCTCCTGCGGAAATGGGGGCGCAGGAGCGAGTCCGCAGAAGCGGACAAGAGGGCGCAGGGGCGAGTGACTTCGCAGAAGCGGAATCGTCTCCACTGAAGCGGCGTCGCAGGAGCGAAGATGAGACCGCAGAAGCGGTCAAGAGAGAAATGGGGGAAAACCGCAGAAGCGGATTTATTGACCGCATAGGCGAGTCCGCAGGAGCGGACTCTTGATCGCAGAGGCGGAAAGGACCGCAGGGGCGGAATGTTATCCGCAGAAGCGGACCCGCAGGAGCGGTCCGTGTATCGCAGGAGGGGAAATGGCCAAATAGGCCTGGGTTCGCAGAAGCGACCAATTGGTCGCAGAAGCGGTTCCGCAGCAGGGGCGGAAAATGGTTCGCAGAAGCGAAAATCGCAGTGAGTTAAGTGTATGAGAAGTTAGAAAATTTCAGAAACATTTCACACATTTGGGTCTCGGCTTTAGAGGCGATTTGGGCGATTTTGAAGAGAAACTCAAGGGAAATCATCGGGTAATCAACTATGGACTTAAACTATGATTAGTATTGATAATATTATGCAATTATATCATGAAAATGGAGGAATTTGGGGTGATTCATGGAAGATTTAACCCTAGGCTTGAACTTTAGAAAATCAAGGTTTTGAATGGGCAAATGGAGTCCGAATTTGGTAAAATTGATATGCTTAGACTCGTATTGAGATGAGGGTTCCGAATATGTGACTTTTATAATTTTTCGAGAAGCGTACCGAAAGTCGGGTTTTGACAACTTTGGGAATTTTGATGTAAATTGAGTTGTATTGATTGGGTGTCGTTCCATTGGCTTAATTTGTTGTGTTTTTACTGTATTTGATCAGATTCTACGCGTGCGGAGCTTGATTCTCGTGGCAAGGGCATTGCGGAGTAGTCGTCGCGCCGTATTGAGGATAGTAATAGATGTGGATGATGACCAGCGGGTTCGAAACCCCGGTATACCACTTTATGACGTTGTATAGTAGCGAGACACGTACTCTCATGTGAGTGCGGGGTCGATTGTGATTGGGGACTATGGCTTAGTCCGACTTGTTAGCACTGTGTTATGATATTGGCTATTCTTGAGCCGTCGAACCTCCTTCTCGGATGGTTGCATATTATACTGTGATATTGGCTACTCTTGAGCCGTTGGACCCCCTTCTTGGGTGGTTGAGTTTACTTGTGGGCCGTGAGCCAGCTATTGGATCCCGCGAGGATCGTTATCATTGTCTTATCATATTGACATGTAGGTTACTACCAGTCCGTAGCTATTTCTGTTATCATGCGATTTCCAATCTCTGGAACTTGACATTTACTGTTTTCAACTGAAAAATGATAAAAGATGTTTTCAAATCTACTTTTGAGCCTCCGAGGCTGTATTTGTATATTAGCTGACTGGTAGTGGATCGGGCTGCGTGCCGCAGCAGTATATATGTTGGATCGGACTGCACGCCGCAGTGATATGGTGCTTGGGCTATAAGAGCCCCTCCAGAGTCTAAACCCCCACAGTGAGCACGGGTACCCAAATTGGATCGGCCTACGCGCCGTAGCGGTCATATCATGCATTGCATTGCATTTAGCTACATCTGCTAGGTGTTATGCTGTTTTGCTGGTACTTGTTGGTACATGTATAGTTGATATTGATTCTGTGACAAGGTATTTGATTACAACTTTACATAGTGCTTTATTGCGGATTTCTTATCTGCGCTGTCTTACCCTTGTTTATTACCACTGAGTCTGGCAGTACTCATTTTACTCCCTGCACCTTGTGTGCGGATCCAGGTACCTCTCAGCAGTGATCCAGTAGCTGTGCGAGGCGACATTTGTGGATATTCGAGGTAGCTGCAGAGTCCGCAGGACCCGATATTCCTTCTTATCGTCTCTTGATTTTGTATTGACTTTTCTTTCCGCACTTGGTATCTTGTAAACCTTTATACACTCATGTTCAGTAGAGGCTCATGACTCTTGACCCTTCGGTCTATGGGAGTTGATGTATTATGGGACTTGGTTCCCTATTTTTCGTTATATGTATCGCTATTGCTTCGTGATTTGATATGCTTAAATGGGCAAAAGAGAGCTTCTAGCTCCGTTATTGTTATTGATTGGTTAGGCTGGCTTAGCAATGTTCTGGGCACCATCACGATTAGATTTGGGGTCGTGACAAGTTGGCATCAGAGCCTAGGTTTACTAGGCCTCATGAGTCTTGAGCCGGTTAGTAGAGTCTTGTGGATCGGTACGGGGACGCCCGTACTTATCCTCGGGAGGCTGCGAACCTTTAGGAAACACTTCACTTTTCTTGAACTCTGTCGTGCGATCTTGTTGTTCCGAGAACCGAACTTCTATATTCTATTCTCTCACAGATGGCGAGAACGCGAGCATCGGGATGAGGTGGATGACCTCCGTTGCCACCGGCTAGAGGCCGTGGGCACGGTCGTGCTAGAGGTAGAGGCAGGGCGGCCGAGGCCGGTGCCGACCGACCCGCCCGTTGTACCGGTTCAGGAGCAGCCCCAGCTCAGGGCCAGACCGTATCTATTACTATTCCCGGTCTTCGGGAGACTCTCGCTCAACTATTATCGGTGTGTTCCGGTTTGGCTCGGAGTAGTCTCGGCCATCGCTACTCTGCAGCGACATCTCAGACAGGGGGTGGTCAGCAGACCCCTGCAGCTCGCACACCCGAGCCAGTTGTTCAGGGACTTCAGACGCCAGAGGCGGTCCCCGCTCAGGTGGTTGCACCAGTTATTCCTCCAGTTGCACCAGCTCCAGCTCCAGAGCATATGGTTCAGGTTATGCCCGACGACGAGAAGCATCGTCTTGAGAGATTTGGTAGACTTCAGCCACCCCATTTCAGTGGCATTGAGGGCGAGGATGCCCAGGGTTTCTTGGACAAGTGTCAGAGGATGTTGCGGACGACTGGTATTCTTGAGTCCAGCGAAGTTTCATTTACTGCTTTTTAGTTCACCGGTACAGCATTTGATTGGTGGGAAGAGTTTGAGAGGCGTAGGCCTGCAGGAGCAGCACCTCTCACATGCCAGCAGTTCTCTACTCTCTTTCTAGAGAAATACGTACCTCAGTCTCGTCGTGAGGAGCTACGTCGCCAGTTCGAGTGGTTGGTTCAGGGCGACATGTCTGTGACCCAGTATGAGCTCAGATTCACACAGTTGGCTAGGCATTCCACATGGATGATCCCTAATGATAGGGAGAGGATCAGGAGGTTCATTGATGGCCTCAACTACTCTATCCGCATTCTTATGACCAGAGAGAGAGTTTTGTCATCATCATTTGAGTAGGTTGTTGATATGGCACGCTCCATTGAGGCGGATCGTCGCCGAGAGAGAGAGGAGCGGGAGGCCAAGAGGCCTCGTGGTTCTGGCAGTTTCAGTGGTGCTCCATCTAGAGGGCATTCCCAGCAAAGCAGAGGTCGCTCATCTAGACCTTCTCATTCAGGCCGCCCAGAGCAGAGCGGAGGTTCTTATGGTCGTGGTCGACAGGGGTTTCAGCAGGGTCAGTCATCGCTTAGTGCCCTTCCAGCCCAGGGTACAGCACCTACTTCTTCAGCCCAGGGTTCTTCTGCGGCGAGGGGTTCCCTTCAGTCCCCTTCTCCAGTACTAGGTGCATGTTATGAGTGTGGTGAGTTTGGCCACAAGAGGAGACAGTTCCCTCGACTCCGTAGGGACAGGACTCAGCAGAGGGACCGGCCCTCATCTTCAGCACCATCTCAGTCTAGTAGAGGTGGAGGTCAGTCTTCTCGTGGTCGCCCCAGGGGGCGAGGAGAGATCTGGTGGAGGCCAGGCACGGTTCTATGCACTTCCTGACAGGCGTGATGCAGTTGCCTCCGATGCAGTGATTACAGGTATCATTTCTGTCTGTCACAGAGATGCCTCTGTTCTATTTGATCCAGGGTCCACATATTCTTACGTGTCCTCTTACTTTGCACATCACTTGGGTGCGACTCGTAGTAGTCTTGATTTACCTGTTCATGTATCCACCCCCGTGGGTGATACGATCGTTGTGGATCATGTCTATAGATCCTGTGTTATATCTATTAGGGGTCTGGAGACCCAGGCAGATTTGTTATTGTTGGGTATGGTGGACTTTGATGTTATATTGGGTATGGACTGGTTTTCTTCGTACCATGCTATATTGGACTGTCATGCTAAGACAGTTGTGTTGGCCATTCCTGGTATTTCTCGGATCGAGTGGCGGGGTTCGACCGATTTCGTCCCTAGCCGTGTTATTTCGTTCTTAAAAGCTTAGAAGATGGTTGAAAAGGGGTGTTTATCGTACTTAGCTTTTGTGAGAGATGTGGGAGCTGAGTCTCCTAGCATTGATTCTGTACCTGTTGTGAGGGACTTCCCGGATGTATTCCCCTCAGACCTGCCGGGCATGCCGCCGGACAGGGATATTGATTTTGGCATTGACTTGGTGCCGGCACTCAGCCCATATCCGTTCCTCCTTATCGGATGGCACCAACTGAGTTGAAAGAACTGAAAGAGCAGCTTCAGGAGCTTCTGGATAAGGGTTTTATCCGTCCTAGCGTGTCCCCGTGGGGTGCGCCGGTATTATTTGTTAAAAAGAAAGATGGTTCCATGCGATTGTGTGTTGATTATAGGCAATTGAACAAAGTGATAGTGAAGAACAAGTACCCTCTACCGCGCATAGATGATTTGTTTGATCAGTTACAGGGTGCGAGGGTGTTTTCTAAGATCGATCTTCGTTCAGGCTATCATCAGCTGAAGATCAGGGACTCGGATATTATGAAGACTGCATTCAGAACCCGATATGGTCATTATGAGTTTCTTGTGATGTCGTTTGGGCTGACCAACGCCCCAGCAACATTTATGCATCTGATGAACAGTGTGTTCAGGCCCTATTTGGATTCATTTGTGATTGTGTTCATTGATGACATTCTAGTCTACTCCCGTAGTCAGGAGGAGCATGCTCAGCATTTGAGTATTGTGTTGCAGAGATTGAGGGAGGAGAAGCTATATGCTAAATTCTCCAAGTGCGAGTTTTGGCTCGAGTCCGTAGCATTTCTGGGACATGTGGTGTCTCGTGATGGTATTCAGGTTGATCCGAAGAAGATAGAGGCGGTGCAGAGTTGGCCTAGACCGTCCTCAGCTACAGAGATCAGGAGTTTTCTTGGTTTGGCGGGATATTATCGGCGGTTTGTTCAGGGATTTTCATCCATTGCTTCTTCATTGACTAAATTGACCTAGAAGGGTGCACCATTCGTGTGGCCGGATGAGTGCGAGGAGAGCTTTCAGAAGCTCAAGAGAGCTTTGACCACAGCTCCAGTGTTAGTATTGCCATCAGCTTCAGGTTCATATACTGTTTATTGTGATGCCTCGAGAGTGGGGGTATGTTGTGTGTTGATGCAGGAAGGTAAGGTAATTGCTTATGCTTCTCGGCAATTAAAGCCACATGAGAAGAACTATCCTGTTCATGATTTGGAGCTAGCCGCCATTGTTCATGCCTTGAAGATTTGGAGGCACTATTTGTATGGCGTGTCTTGTGAGGTGTATACCGACCATCGTAGTCTCCAACACTTGTTCAAACAGAAAGACCTTAATTTGAGACAGCGGAGATGGCTTGAGTTGCTGAAGGATTATGACATTACTATATTATATCATCCGGGGAAGGCCAATGTGGTGGCCGATGCTTTGAGCCGGAAGGCGGTCGGTATGGGGAGCTTGGCATATATTCCGGCTGAGGAGAGGCCATTTGCTCATGATGTTCAGGTGCTAGCCAATCGGCTAGTGAGGGTTAGATATTTCGGAGCCCAGCAGAGTATTGGCTTGTGTTGTATCTCGGTCATCTCTATATGATCGTATTCGTGAGCGCCAGTATGATGATCCACATTTGGCTGTCCTTAGGGACAGAGTTCAGCATGATGATGCTAGAGATGTCACCATTGATAGTGACGGCGTATTGAGGATGCAGGGCCGGATATGTGCGCCCAATGTTGATGGCCTTCGTGAGTTGATTCTGGAGGAGGCCCATAGCTCGCGGTATTCTATCCATCCAGGAGCCGCGAAGATGTATCAAGATTTGAAACAACACTATTGGTGGAGAAAGATGAAAATGGACATTGTCAGACATGTATCACGGTGCCTCAACTGTCAGCAGGTTAAGTACGAGCATCAGAGGCCCGGTGGTGTATTTCAGCGCATTGATATTCCTGAGTGGAAATGGGAGAGGATCACTATGGACTTTGTTACTGGACTCCCTCGGACGGCGAGGAAGTTTGATTCTGTATGGGTGATTGTGGATAGACTGACCAAGTCAGCTCACTTCATTCCAGTTAGTACTACCTACTCATCGGAGCGGTTGGCAGCGATCTTTATTCGAGAGATTGTTCGATTGCATGGAGTCCTAGTGTCTATCATATCCGACAGGGGTACTCAGTTCACTTCTCAGTTTTGGAGAGCATTTCAGCGAGAGACGGGTACGCGGGTTGAGTTGAGTACAGCATTTCACCCCCAGACAGAAGGACAATCTGAGCGCACTATTCAGATCTTGGAGGATATGTTGCGAGCTTGTGTGATTGACTTTGGTGGTTCGTGGGATGAGTTCCTACCACTTACTGAGTTTGCCTATAACAACAATTATCAGTCGAGTATTCAGATGGCCCCGTATGAGGCATTGTATGGCAGACGGTGTAGATGCCCCGTGGGATGGTTTGAGCCTGGTGAGGATAGGTTGATAGGGACCTGAGTTAGTCCAGGATGCTCTGGATAGAGCAAAGTTGATCCAGGAGAGGCTTCGCACAGCACAGTCTCGCCGGAAGAGTTATGCGGACCGTAGAGTTCGAGAGTTGTCTTTCATGGTTGGTGACAGAGTATTGTTGAAGGTTTCATCTATGAAGGGTGTCATGAGGTTTGGGAAGAAAGGAAAGTTGAGTCCTAGGTATATTGGTCCTTTTGAGATACTCAGGAGGGTTGGAGAGGTGGCATATGAGTTGGCCTTGCCGCCCAGGCTTATCCAGCGTTCATCCAGTATTCCATGTGTCTATGCTCCAGAAGTACATTGGAGATCCGTCTCATGTATTAGATTTCAGCACCATTCAGCTTGATGGTGATCTATCCTATGATGTGGAGCCTATTGCTATTTTGGGTCGTCAGGTGAGAAAATTGAGGTCCAAGGAGATTGCATCGGTTAAGGTTTAGTGGAGAGGTCGACCCGTGGAGGAGGCCACTTGGGAGATCGAGCGGGAGATGCGGAGCAGATATCCTCACTTGTTTGAGACTTCAGGTATGTTTCTTGACCCGCTCGAGGACGAGCGTTTGCTTAAGAGGGGGAGAATGTGTCAACCCGGCCCGTCGTCACGGGAATTACCACCCCGTTATGTTGAAATTGTATGTTTTATGCTTTTATATCAGTGTTAAAGTTTATCGGGCGAGTTAGGAGTCATTTGGATTGGAAATGAGGCATATAGCCTTTTTGAAAGAAACTTGAATAAGGAAAGTCAACCCGGAGTTGACTATTTAGCTAGAGGGCTCGGAATCGGATTCGATGATTCGGTTAGTTCCGGGAGGTGATTTGTGACTTAGGGGAGCAATCGGAATTGAATTTGGAGGCCCGATGTAGAAATAGGCTTGAATTGGCTAAGGTTGAATTTTGGCGAAATCCGAACGGTAGGTGAGATTTTGATCCGGGGTTCGGAATGGAATTCCGACAGTTGCAGTAGCTCCGTTAGGTGATTTTGGATGTGCCTGCAAAATTTCAAGTAATTCGGGCATCGTTTAGTCGGGTTTTTGATTGATTATGTAATTCGGAATGTTTTAAGGAATTTAGGATTTAATTCGATGTGAATTATGGGTTTTAATGTTGTTAGACATGTTTTGAGGATTGGAGCAAGTTTGAATAAGGTATTTGGATGTGTTGGTGTGTTTGGATGGGGTCCCGGGGGCCTCGGGGTGTTTTCGGATGGCTAAACGGGAGAAAATGTGGAAAATTGCAGGTTTGTGATTCTGTTCTGTTGTTTCCGCTCCTACGGAAATGGGAGCGCAGGAGCGGACAAGAGGGCGCAGGGGCGAGTGACTTCGCAGAAGCGGAATCGTCTCTGCTGAAGCGGCGTCGCAGGAGCGAAGATGAGATCGCAGAAGCGGTCAAGAGAGAAATGGGGGAAAACCGCAGAAGCGGACTTATTGACCGCATAGGCGAGTCCGCAGGAGCGGACTCTTGATCGCAGAGGCGGAAAGGACCGTAGGGGCGGAATGTTATCCGCAGAAGCGGACCCGTAGGAGCGGTCCGTGTATCGCAGGAGCGGAAATGGCCAAATAGGCCTGGGTTCATAGAAGCGACCAATTGGTCGCGGAAGCGATTCCGCAGAGGCGGAAATGGTCCGCAGAAGCGGAAGCAGAGGGTTAATTATATCAGAAGTTAGAAACTTTCAGAAATATTTCAAACATTTGTGTCTCGGCTTTAGAGGCGATTTGGGCGATTTTGAAGAGAAACTCAAGGGAAATCATCAGGTAATCAACTATGGACATAAACTATGATTAGTATTGATAATATTATGCAATTATATCATGAAAATGGAGGAATTTGGGGTGATTCATGGAAGATTTAACCCTAGGCTTGAACTTTAGAAAATCAAGGTTTTGAATGGGCAAATGGAGTCCGAATTTGGTAAAATTGATATGCTTAGACTCGTATTGAGATGAGGGTTCCGAATATGTGACTTTTGTAATTTTTCGAGAAGCGTACCGAAAGTCGGGTTTTGACAACTTTGGGAATTTTGATGTAAATTGAGTTGTATTGATAGGGTGTCGTTCCATTGGCTTAATTTGTTGTGTTTCTACTGTATTTGATCAGATTCTACGCGTGCGGAGCTTGATTCTCGTGGCAAGGGCATTGCGGAGTATTCGTCGCGCCGTATTGAGGTGAGTAATAGATGTGGGTGATGACCAGCGGGTTCGAAACCCCGGTATACCACTTTGTGACGCTGTATAGCAGCGAGACACGTACTCTCATGTAAGTGCGGGGTCGATTGTGATTGGGGACTATGGCTTAGTCCGACTTGCTGATACTGTGTTATGATATTAGGCTATTCATGAGCCGTCGAACCTCCTTCTCGGATGGTTGCATATTATACTGAAATATTGGCCACTCTTGAGCCGAGGAACCCCCTTCTTGGGCGGTTGAGTATACTTGTGGGCCGTGAGCCAGTTATTGGATCCCGCGAGGATCGTTATCATTATCTTATCATATTGACATGTTAGTTACTACCGGTCCGTAGCTATTTCTGATATCATGGTATTTCCAATCTCTGGAACTTGGTATTACTGTTTAACAACTGAAAAATGATAAAAAAGGTTTTCAAAACTACTTTGAGCCTGCGAGGCTGTATTTGCATATTAGCTGACTGGTAGTGGATCGGGCTGCGCGCCGCAGCAGTATATATGTTGGATCGGACTGCACGCCGCAGTGATATGGTGCTTGGGCTGTAGGAGCCCCTCCGGAGTTTGAACCCCCACAGTGAGCACGGGTACCCAAATTGGATCGGGCTACGCGCCGTAGCGGTCATATCAAGCATTGCATTGCATTTAGCTACATCTGCTAGCTGTTATACTGTTTTGCTGGTACTTATTGGTACAGGTACAGTTTATATTGATTCTGTGACAGGGTATTTGATTACAGCCTTACATAGTGCTTTATTGCGGATTTCTTATCTGCGTTGTCTTGCCCCTGTTTATTACCACTGAGTCTGGCAGTACTCATTTTACTCCCTGCACCTTGTGTGCGGATCCATGTACCTCTCAGCAGTTATCCGGTAGCTGTTCAAGGCGACATCGATAGGATATTCGAGGTAGCTGCAGAGTCCGCAGGACCCGATATTCCTTCTTACTGTCTCTTGATTTTGTATTGACTTTTCTTTCCGCACTTGGTATCTTGTAAACCTTTATACACTCATGTTCGGTAGAGGCTCATGACTCTTGACCCTTCGGTCTATGGGAGTTGATGTATTATGGGACTTGGTTCCCTGTTTTCGTTATATGTATCGCTATTGCTTCGTGATTTGATATGCTTAATAGGCAAAAGAGGGCTTCTAGCTCCGTTATTGTTATTGATTGGTCAGGCTAGCTTAGCAATGTGCTGGGCGCCATCACGACCAGATTTGGGGTCGTGACATATCTCAAGCTAAATCAAGTGAGTACAATAAGAATTCCAAGAATGGGAAGTTTTTCCTAAAGGTTTTGCAGCCTCCCGAGGATAAATACAGATGTCTCCGAACCAATCCATAAGACTCTAGTAAACTTGATCATGACTTATAAGACCTAGTAACCTACGCTTTGATACCAACTTGTCATGACCCAACTCCCAAACCCGATCATGATAGCACATTTAATGAAGACAAGGCCAGCTAGTTATCCTAGTTCGTTTCTTTAACAGTTATCCAACATAGGTGAATAGATTAATACAACTTAATGACAATAACAATCTGTTTACAACCCCACATAACCTGACCGGGGTATCACAAGTCACAAGCATCTAAGAAATGGAACACTACTATAAAGCCAATAATATATACACAAAATAACAATCTAGAAATTTAAGATGAAGTGCGGTGTCGCGGACGCCGGTGGTCACCTTGCTCAGCTATATTAGAATATCTTCAATCAGCTAATAACCCGTTACTGGGTGAAAAATACCTGCAACTGCACGCGAGGTGCCGGGAGTAAAATGGGTACTTCCAACTCAGTGGTAATAAGTGAAAATAATACTGAGCGGTAAGAAATCACGTAAAACAACCAACATGATATACAAAAACCATGTACAATTCATGAGAGAAACACTGAAATAAATAAAATCTTTAGAAATGTCGGCTCAGTTTAAATCTGTTTTGAAAATGGTCTTTTCAATAATTACGAAAATCGTTTCAAATAGTTAATGCTGACTAGTACAAAAAATTTGCCCCTCGGGCAGAAATACCACAGTATAATAGGTAAAAGGCAAGAAGTATGAAAAATGAGCACATGAATCTCACCCCTCAGGCTCTCTTTCTCAGGTCACTCTAAAAAATAGTAGCACATAATAACCGATGCGGCATGAATCCTGATCCACATATCGTTGTGGGGTACAACCCGATCCATATGGATACCCGCGCTCACTGTGGGTGTGCAGACTCCGAAGGGAATCCTACAACCCAAGTGCTATATCACTGCGGTGTGCAATCCGATCCAATAAATACCTACTACGGCCTGCAGTCCAATACATATGTAAACCTCACATGCATTAGTGTATCCTCACATTTGGTCCTCGGCCACACACAGTCAGAATATCAATCACAAGCCCCTCGGGCATTAGTAAGACAATAGTTCTCAGCTCAACTTATCATTTAAAATACAATTTAAGACTCAATTTGAGTAAAAGTGACAAAGTTATAAAATAGTGGAGAAACAATGTAACTGAGTTCAAGTAATAAGTCAAAACAGTGAGGAAATAGTGAAAATAATCCCCGAAGTGTTCAATAGTTGGCATAAAGCCCAAATATGGCAATCCGCCCAAACAGTATGGATAACAAATAGTTTCCAGTCAATTATGTAGTAATTAATCAACTGGGATTGACCAAGTCACAATCTCCAGTGATGCTCTACCCCACGTCCACTAACTGGCGTGCGAGTCACCTCAATTGCACTATGGTGTGCAAGTCCAGGGTTTCAAACCATCAAGATATAATTTACAAGTATTACTCACCTCGATCCAGTGAAATCTCTGTCCTGCGATGCCTTTGCCCCTCAAATCGGCCTCCACGAGCGTCGAATCTTACCAAAATTAGAGCGAACACATCACACTATGCCACCTCAATATAGCACTATGGTGTGCAAATTCAGGGTTTCAAACCATCAGGATATCATTTACAAGTATTAATCACCTCGAACTAGTGAAATCTCTAGCTTGCGATGCCTTTGCCCCTCCAACCTTGCTTCCACACGCGTCGAATCTAACCAATATCAGAGCGAACACATCACACTATACCAAGGGAACAATACCCAATCAAAAATAGTAAAAATATAGCAACAATCTCGAAACTAACAAAACCTGAGCCTCGGGCTCGCTTCTCGAAAAATTGAAAAACTCAAATTACCAGATTCCTCACCTCGCTACGAGTCCATATGTACCAAAAAAACCCAAATCCGAGCTCAAAGGATCTATCAAACCCCAATTTGAAATATCAAAAACTCAAGCTCTAATTCATCAACCTTTGGCTTAATTTCCATGAATTCCTAGATAAATTTCATAACATAATCATGTTTTAAGACCAAGATTTATACCTCAAGCCGATTCCTCTTGAATCTCTCTGAAATTCCCGTCCAAAAGCTCCCAAGGACGTTCCAAAATGGAGGAAAAATGCTCGAATCATCAAATCATGGAACCCTCGCGGGTGAAATATAATATAAAACCCTACTGCCAACAGCGATTTTCGCTTCTGCGATCGAATTACCGCACCTGCCGCTCCCATTTTACGACTAAACGATTACTTTTAAAGTCTAACTTAACTCACCAGGGACCGCTTCTGCTGTCCAAAAATGCTCAGACGATCACCGCTTATACCGATTTCCTTCGGCACCTACAGTCCATGCCAAGGCCTCCCAGACCGAACCTGCGACCCAAACGCCGCATCTGCGGAACTGCCTATGCAGCCCCTTTTTCCACAGACATGGAAACAACAGAACCTGCAACCCAAAAATCATGCAACAACTCTAAATTCTTCGTTTAACCACCCGATCTCACCCCAAGGCCCCTAGAACCTCAACCAAAAACTCATACATGATCCATTACCTTATTCAAACTTTCTCGAATCATCAAATCACTATCGGTAACATCAAGATCATCAGATTCCACCAAATTAAAGCCTAAGTTTATCAAATTCTTCCGAAATTCACATTCGATCAATAACCCAACAAAATGACGTCCGATTGACCTGAAAATTTGCAGACATATCAAAAATCACCTAACGAAGCTACTGCAACCAATGGCGGATCCAGAATTTTCAAACAGTGGGTGCTCAACTATTTTTAATATAAAAGTTTCTACTAAATTGGATGCTCGGTTAATATATTTATATAATTTTACTAGCTTTTCATACAAGTAATAGTATTTGTCTCTTAAAGTAATGGGTGCTCAAGCACCCAAAATTTATAAGTAGATCCGCCACTGACTGCAACTCTTGGAATTCTATTCTGACCCTTGGACCAAAATGTCACCAATCCATTGGAATTTGCCAAAAATTCAAACTTCTCCAATTCAAGCCTAATTCTATCTCGGACCTCCAAATTTAATTATGATAGCACTTCTAAGTCACAAATCTACCCTCAAAGATAACCAACCCACTAAATTCATATCTGATCCCTCAAACTACATAGTCAACTTCCAATTGACTTTTCTAAAACAAGCTTCCTTCTAAGAGGCTAAGTGCCTAATTTCCAACTAAAACCAATTCCATTCAACCCGATCAACTTAAATTACGATATAGGAACATAAAGAAACACAATATGGAGGAAATAGGGAGAAAACACATGAGACAACGGGTCGGGTCATCACAAAAACCTAACTGGACAGTGGAGGACACCAGCGGTAGAGCTACTGCCACCGACGGGCGTCGGTGGCGCCGTTGCTGGAGGGCGACAGAAGGGGAGGGGGTTTGAGTGTGAGAGAGAGAAGAGAGGGTTTGGGGGAAATATTTTGAAGAAAATAATAGAATGGGAGGGGA
Source organism: Nicotiana noctiflora (assembly GCA_032618575.1). Taxonomy (NCBI): domain Eukaryota; kingdom Viridiplantae; phylum Streptophyta; class Magnoliopsida; order Solanales; family Solanaceae; genus Nicotiana; species Nicotiana noctiflora. The sequence goes on from JASVEL010001787.1 coordinate 143,640, forward strand.
AGCCCATTTTTTACACTCTGTTTTTAAAAAAAAGGCACCAATGTTGGTCGCTAATTTTGGTAGAAAATGTGTGTTGACTATTTTGACCAAAATAGCGACCAACGTTGATCGCTAATTCCTGACCGTTTGGCCAAAATAGCGACCAACATTTGTCACCATATCTTTAATTTATTTTAATTCTATATGCAATAGTATAGTGTAAGTATATATATATATATATATATATATATATATTCGATACACTATTACCTACTACTCTTATACTTAATGCATAGTGTAGCGTAAGTATATATATAAGATATATTCGATAAAATATTACCTAATACACTTATACTTAGTGCATAATATAGTGTGTATATATATATATATATGTACATATATATATATATATATATATATATACTATATATATATATATATATATTATATATATATATATGATTATATGCTGAAACGGTATTACCTAATACACTTATACTTCGTACATAATCTATATATATATATATATATATATATATATATATATATATATATATATATATATATATATATATATATATATATATAAGTTGTATTCGATACGGTATTACCTAATACAGTTATACTCAGTGCATAGTATACACTAAGTACATATATTATATATATAAGCCTTATTCGAAACGATATTACCTAATACACTTATACTTCATGCATAATATAGCCTAATTACATATATTATAAATATATATGAGCTATATTCGATACGGTATTACCTCATACACTTATACTTAGTGCATAATATAGCGTAAGTACATATATATATATATATATATATATATATATATATATATATATATAAGTGTTTGACTCAAAAGTTATCAGTTACATTATGAGCTATTAAAAATCAAAAATATATGAGGGGTGAATCGTAATCAAATATAATAAACCCAAAACGGAATCATTGTGATTATAGTATAGAAACGTTTGCAAGGATGAAGAAATTGTAAAGAAAATCGACGATCACAGTTGAAAGAATAATAGAGAGAGAATGATAGACAGAGAATGATAGAAGTTGTATTATCAGATGATAACACATGTGTCACACCTCCTTTTCCATACTACTTTACCTGCAAGGGCGTAGAGGAGTTTTTCAAATATAAACACAGTCGGAATGGGATTAGTAATTTAAGTTTTCAGAGTCGCCACTTGAGAATATAATGGTATCCCAAGTCACTGGTTTAATCCCGAACCGAGGAATGTTTGTCTCTGTTACAGTCTGCGAACTAGATATCCGGATAATGAATTTTGTTAACTCGGGAGAAGATGTTAGGCACTCCCGAATTCCATGGTTCTAGCACGGTCGCTCAACTGTTGTATTTGTTTTTATCTGATTCCAATTTTATGTTTTTAATTATATGCATTAGTGTTCCGCTTTCAATTTTGAAGAATTGCAACGTCGTGAAAATGCATTCCTTATCCATACCGTATCAATACGCCTGTGACTCTAGATACATTTTGACTTCATTGAGAGTAGGATTTGGGTCATAAAAATGTGCACCCGTACTTGAGAATGTATATTAAAATTGTGCCTAAAGTATCTATTTCTTATTACTTTGGGAAAGACCGTGAAATTAGCTAAACGGTCCTTCTGAATCTAAAAATATTATAACAATTATTTGAGGGCCCCGTGTATTTTAGCTTATAACGAGGCTCATCTCATTATTTGTTTAGAGGTCAAACCTAGGTTGTGCTACATTCTTTATCACTACATTTTCCCTAATTAACATAATTATTAGTGCAGTTTTATTGTAATTTGACATTCACACCCATGACACTATATGTTTTGGGCCTAGAAATTGTGTTCAACAGGACAATGCACAGAAGTGTATTGGGCTAATTAGAGCCCAATTCATAATTGCAGGCACATTTTATAGACCTAGAAGCCATCAATTGAATCTAGCTTCTTTGCCTTATTACACCCAAATTGTTTAACCAAATCAAAAACATGTTTAAACATTCTATTCAGGCTAATTATATGTGAACACAAGTATTACACTTTTGATATCAGAACTTAACTAAAAATTTAACATTGATTTCTATTCGTATATCAATGTTTAGCTATCGAATTGTCTTAGTCTAGTTTTATTAATAGAGATATGTGTTCATTCAGGTGCAGAACTATCTGATTTTACTTGTTAATCTGGAATTGCTAAACTAGCTATTCAGTTGACATATTTTAATTAAATCCTGAACTTCATTAGTATTTTATATATGTTTCTTATCAGGTTTTTTAACTTAAAAGCGAATTATAAAGCTAATTTAAACAACTCAGTATTATAAACAAAATCTACTGCATGCTTTTCTTATTAACAATTACTAATTCATAAATTTAACTAATAAGATTACTTTAACATTTTTTATATTACGTTTCTAGTTTAAGAACCGATGACCATTTACAAGCATATCAACTAAATTTTAACGATTTTAGGACTTGTGACCTAAGTGATCATTTTTTAACTGATCTACTTAGTATTATCCTATATTAACATCTAAGCTAATTACTCTACAGAATCATTAGCTTTAGTCAAGAATTTACACAGTGCAAGTCCGTAATGTACATAAAATCCTAACAAATTACATAGATCTAAAGTATTACATATCTATAATATGAACAGAATCAGAAGTAACGAAACATTAATAATAATTTCATATCTTCAAAAGATTAATTACATCCTTGAAGATCAGGAGTGTACCTGGTCAAATTGAAATTAAACTCAATGAGTTCTAAGGTGATAACGAAGGAGAAGATCAGCAAAAATGCAGAAATCCAAGCAATAACCATCAATAATACCACAATATCACAGCAACAGGCTCGAATTCACGATAAAAACCCAACAGCTTCAACCATACACTGCAGAACAGTAGACAAAAAACACCAGGACTCAAGAGTTCTCTACTCGAATTTCAATTAAACAAATGAAACAGTAATCAAGTATAATTTCTATGTATTTTTTAGACTTAACAATTTTCTGAACCTTTTTTATTGTGGCCTAAGGAGGCCTATTTATAGAGCAAAATGGGAGTAAAATTTGAAATTAATATTCAGATTTCCCACCCCTACTCTTTCAACTTATTTTTCAGTTTAGTCCACACATTTTAACTGTGAATGCACTAGAACCCCCGCTAGAAGGTTCTAGTGGCATCCACATGATTCAAATTATCCTTAAATTTCTTTATTACCCTCACTTTTTATTAGTTTATACTTATTTACCCTTTTAGTATACCCAAGATTCCCTTTATTTTTCAATTAATTACCCAAGAGCCAGGCAGCTTTTCCATTTATACCCCTACCCTTTGTTTAATTGCAAAAAAACATTTTATCCCTTCCCTTTTAACTCATGTGTTTTACTTTTATTTACCCGACTAACCCTTTAATCAATTAGATATTTTTTAAAGTTCAAAGTCAAAATTGGATTACACAAATATACGAATACAATCAATTTAAGACTAATTAACCAATCAATCACCAATCTAAGATGCAGAAACAACAAACATTAGACAATCTTACAAACATAGCCAAATTAAAACTAATTACCCAATTAACCCTTTAATTAATTATAAGTTCATAAAAGTCAAAAGTCAAAATTGCATTGTAATGATAGCCAGCATGAGACAGTCTTACAGATATAGCTATATTACGATTAAACACTCAATTAACAGGATTCAGAGGAGCAAATTGAAAATAGGTTAAATCCAATTAACAGAACACTCAATCATGAATTTAGATTTATCAAGTAAGAACCCTAAGTGTCTACAAAGCATGTGATTTAACTAGTGACCTTAATCAGAAAAGAGAACATATAGCATGTGAATCCAAAGTACAATATCAAAAAACTACATAGTCGATTTCATGATTAAGTAAAAACAAAAAGGACTTTGAGCATGCAACAGACTCATATTATACTCAGGATAGAAAGAAACCAACAAAGAATAGAGACAATCAAAACAAGTATGTACAATAGAGAAAATTAGGGTTTTTTGGGTACTTAGCTTTTCGTGTGTTTCCTTTCTTTCTTTCTATCTTCTTTCTTCTTTTCTCTTTTTTTTTCTTTTTTCTTTTCTTGTTCTTGATTTTCCGGCATCAGGAGTCCATAAGGCCTTTTCTTGGCTTTTGGACCTTCGAACAGACTCTTTGAGTCTTCTTTTTGTAAGAAAGATCTTTGGAAGAGGCTAGGGGTTTGATGGGGGTAGTTTTGGGTTAAGCGTATCCGCCGGAGTAGGGTTCCGGCGAGATACTTTTTAATATTCGGTGAGTTTGGGTTAGATTTGGAGGAAAATAGGTATATAGGGTGAAAGAGGAGTTTATGGTGGTTTAGGGGTGTTAATGCTAGGCGGTGGTTCAAAGGTGATGGTCGCCGGCTAGGGTTCCAGCGAGTTGTTTTTCTGTATTTGAACCAAAATGTCACGACCCCAATTTACCAATCGTGAACTTGTCATGACGGCACCCAGTCTTCGTGACTAGATAAGCCTAACATAATTGCGAAATTTACAGCTTTCACAAACATTCTAAAATTAACAGCAGAATAACATAGAATAAAATAATAGGTGTCGCTCGACACATACACTTTACCAAAATTTCTAGAATATGTAACCACCAAGACCCGGAAACTCACGGGCATACACAGGCTAAGAGATTATAATTGTGGGTCTATCCACCATGAGTATCTATACAACTGAAACAAAAAGGAAATAGCTAGTGTCACTAGGGAAGAACAGAAGAACACACTTCACATCTGCGAACACAACAGATGCATACCTTAAGTCTCCTGATATATCTCCTCAATCACCGGTAGTATGCCTAATCAGATTGACCTAGGCATGCACAACAAAAGTGTGAAGAAGAGTAGTATGAGTACACCACGGCGGTACTCAGTAAGTGCCAAGCCTAACCTCGATGGAGAAGTGACGAGGAATGTCAGGGCCCTACCGACAATAACAATAATAAAATATAGAACAATGTAAATCAGGAGTAAATATGAAATACCAGCGAAATAAGATAGAAACTATAAGTCATCTACAATTAAGCTAACAAGGCAAATTAACACAACAAGTACAAAATCAATGGCACAGGAGATCCAGGAATCGAACCCGCAGTCCATTTGACTCAACAACATAGGATCTCCGGGAATTGAACCCGTAGTCCATTTATATCAGTATCACAGTTTAACGATCCGGGCGGTTGTTTTTGAAATTTATGCCTCGATCCCTGATTTAACTATTCCCCTAAGTTCTTTTATTCTATTGTGGTTTGCTGGGAGTTTCGGTTCTAGAATTTGGAGTGTTTTAGGACACTTACTCCCTAAATGAGAGCTTTATTGTTGAAAAATGGCCCGTATTTGGAACAATATTAAGATGACCTCAAAACGTAAATCTGATGGTTTCATTAGCACCGTTAGGTGATTTCGGGGTTGGGAGCTTGTTCAGAATGTATTTTGGAGGTCCGTAGCTCATTTAGGCTTGAAATGCAAAGTTTGGAACTTTTGGAAATCCGATCGATAGGTGAGATTTTGATCCGGATGTCAGAATGGAATTATTATAGTTGTAGTATCTTCGTTAGGTGATTTTGGATATGTCTACAAATTTTCAGGTCTTTCGGACATCGTTTGGTCGGGTTTTTGGTAGCATGTAGGTTTTGGAAGTTTTGGTTGAAACTTAGGCTTGAATCCGCCTTGATTTAATGATTTCCGTGTTTAGGGGTGTGTTTTTATGATTGGACCAAGTTCGTATCGCATTTTAGGTTAGGTTGGTGGTTTTTGTTTGGGTCCCGAGGGTCTCGGGATGAATTCGGGGGTCCAATCGGACTAATTCTAGAATTTTGGAAGTGCTATTGACTGCTGGTATATGTTGCAGACGAATGCTCTATGCGATAGCAATGGGCTAAAGGGATCAAATAGAAGGTTTTGGAGGAGACCAAATTTTTATTCGATACGATCGTGGGAAGGGCTATGCGATCACATAGGTTTGGATGGGTGTGCTCTGCAATCGCATATGGGACCATGCGATCGCATAGTGTAAAGCGTAGGGGGTCCCAGGCCCAACATTTTGTTCTATGCGATCGCAAAGCAAGGTATGCGATCGCATATGCCTACTTGGATGAACTATGCGATCGCATTGAGGACTATGCGATTGCATAAGGTAAATTGGCGAGGGTTAAAATTTGTTCTATGCGATCGCAGAAGTGTTCATGCGATCGCATAGAGTAAAATGCCTGGGCAGACAAATTTCCTCCCAATTTCGAGGGTTTCTTCATATTATGACATTTTGACTTCTAGAGCTCTATTCTTGGAGATTTTCGAAGGGATTTTCACATGGGTAAATTGGGTAAGTGTTTCTCACTCGATTTTGATCAATTTCCATGAATCCCCTCTTAAATTTACCTTTTAATTTCAGTTTTTAATGTGAAATTTGAGTGAAAGTTCGTAGACCAAACTAATGGGTTTTGAGGGAGCAATTGACCTCCGATTTGGGAGATTTTTATATGGTTAGACTCGTGAGAGTACGAGGGTTCTGAAAACGTAAAAATATTTCAATTCCGAGCCGATAGATGCAGGGGTACTTTGGTCATTTCACCTACTTTCACGCCGTAGCTATACTTTTATCATTGTAATTAGTTACTTGTGATGTTATTTACATTTTGTAATTGGTTTGACTAGATTCGAGCCACTCGGAGTCGGATACTCGTGGCAAGAGCGTCGTTTCTTAATGGTTTTATACCAGAATTGAGGTAAGTGACTTGTCTAACCTTGCGTGGGGGAACCTTCTCCCCTAGGACATTATGTGTTGATTTAAATGCCTAGTACGTAAGGTGATGGGCGTGTACTTGCGCAGAATGTTAAAAAACCACCCTACTTGAACTGTTCAAATCGTGATATCCTTGTTATTTAATTGATTCAATTGTGAGATTTATCTGGTGTGAGTTAGAGAAGCATGATTAGATAGGATTATCTGTCTAAGTGCCTTACATGTCTTCATTGAATTTCCTGGAACTTGTTGATACTGGTTTTGGCATAAATTGTAGCTATGTATTTCATATTTCTCTATGTTTTTCCACTTATTAATTGTGTTTGTGGATTGCGAGTTCAATTCCTGGAGATCGAAGGGGTGCAAGTTCGATTCCCGGAGACCTAGAGTGATTGAGATGTGGATGGCAGGTTCAATTCCTAGAGATCCTGAGCTATTGAGATACGGACTACGGGTTTAATTCCCGGAGATCTTGAGATATTGAGATACAGACTACGGGTTCAATTCCCGGAGATCCGAGGGCTGTGGGTTCGATTCCCGGAGACCCAGAGATACTGATCTGTGGACTGCGGGTTCAATTCCCAAATATCCTGAGTTGGTGAATATAGAGAGGGACTGTGTAATAGCCCGGCCTGTCGTTATGGGAACTACCACCCCGTTATTTTGTATTTATATGCTTCCTGCTTTTATACCGGTGTTAGAATCTATTGGGTGAGTTAGGAGTAATTTTGGTTGAAAACGAGGCAAATAGCATTTTTGGAAGGGAGCTTGAATATGAAAAGTCAACTAGGAGTTGACTATTTAGTTAGAGGGCTCAGAATCAGATTCTGAAGATTTGGTTAGTTCCAGGAGGTGATTGGTGACTTAGGGGAGCAATCAGAATTGAATTTGGAGGTCCGGTGTAGAAATAGGCTTGAATTGGCTAAGGTTGAATTTTGGCGATATCCGAACGGTAGGTGAGATTTTGATCTTAGGGTCGGAATGGAATTCCGATAATTTCTATAGCTTCGTTATGTGATTTTGGATATGTCTACAAATTTTCAGGTCATTCGGACATCGTTTGGTTTGGTTTTTGATTGAATGTTAGTTTCGGAATGTTTTGAAGAAACTTAGGATTGAATCCTTGTGAAAATGGTGATTTTGATGTTTAGGATGGTGTTTTTATGATTGGAACAAGTCCGTATCATGTTTTGGAGTATGTTGGTGGTTTTTGTTGGGGTCCCGGGGGCCTCGGGATGAATTCGAACCATCATCCGGGCATTTGGAACTTAGAGAAAACTCCAGAAAATTGCAGGTTTGTGCAGCAGGCTTAAGCCTCCACGTTCGCATGGCCCAGGTCACGTTCGCGAAGGCATGGCTAGCTAAGGCATCACGTTTGTGATCAGGCCGTCGTGTTCGCGTAGGAAAAGTTTTGTTGAGCTCGGCGTTCGCGTCCCTGGAGGTCGCGTTCGCGTTTGAGAAAGATGGAGAACATCGTGTTCGCGTGAAGGGGAGACGCGTTCGCGTAGAAGAAATCCTGGCGGCTGAGGAAAATGTTCATCGCGAATGCATGGTGCAGTGTTGCGTTCGCGAAGCGTAAATGGGACTGTGCATCGCGGACGCGTGGGAGCTCACGCGAACACGTAGAGTAAAATATTCCGGAAGTGAATTAAATTCCAGAAGTAGTACAGTCGCGGGTTCATTCACAAAAACACAAATTTTGAGCCCTAGAAAGAGAAACTCATGGGAAATTGTTGGGGATTTATCGGAGGTAAGTTTCTTGACTCAAAAACACAATTATATGGTAGAATTAACATCAAACTTCATGAATTTGGGTAGAAACTGTGAAGAATTATGGCCTATGTATTGAAAACAAATATTTGACTTTTGAAAGGCCATTCTAACTCCGATTTCGAAAATTTTATATGCACGGACTCGTGGCGTGATGAGGATCGCGTTGGTACTAATTTCAGAATTTTTCGAGTAGCGGGCCCGGGGTCGAGTTTTACCAACTTTGTGTACTATCGCTTATTTCGTATAAATTTAATTGGGTTATGTTTCTTTAAACCGTAACTAATATAATTGTTGAGGTTTGACTAGATTATACGCATGAAGAAGTGAATTCCAAAGGAATAGGCATTGCGGACGAGTCTAAGACCGGCTAGAGGTGAGTAGTTTGTGTATATGGTAGCCTGAGGGTTCGAAACCCCGGCGTAGCACATTTTGATGCTAGTAGGGCGTGGCTCGCACCCCGTGGCAGGTGCGGGATTGATTGTCACTGGGGATTGAGACTTAGTCCATCCCGAATGATAATAATATGATACATGTGATTGACACACACTGTGTTTGATATGATTTTGGGCGGTAAGCCCAGTTTGGGCCCTTGTGCCGACCTGTAGTATTCCCTAGGGGATAGATATGTATGTGATAGCTATACTTGCTGAATCACCGATCCCAGTCCTGGTTTGAAATCATCGTATTGAAATGCTAAGTCACATGTTTTGGGAAAATTAAATAAAAGTCAAAAATATTTTCATAATTAATGAACTGGAATCTGGAAATAAATAATTCGAGCTGTTGTGTGACTTATATGCTTGTTATGGACTGAGGATGGATCAGCCTGTACGCCGTAGTGGTTGATATGAGGAACGGGCTGCACACCGCAGCGGTATTGCGCTTGGGCTGTGGGAGCCCCTCCGGATTTTGTACACACCCCCAGTGAGCGCCGTCGACGTTAAATGGATCGAGCTACACACCGTAACAGTTATGTGCATTGCATTGCATTCTTTGTCTGTGGATTATCTGTGATAGTGGTAATGTACTGTTGTTGTTGCTAGTTCGTAGGAGGAATCGGACTGTAGTTTAGCTTTATTTTATGGTATTTCGTGGATTTCTTGCTTTCAGTTACTTGTATATATTTATTACTCACTGAGTACTTAGTACTCAACCCTACTCCCTTCACCTTTGTGTGCAGATTCAGGTACACATAAGAGATAGACGAGCACTCCAGCTATTATCAGTATTTATCCGAGTTGCTGAGGTAGTTGCCGGCGTTCGCAAGACCTGGCTTCTCTTTTTATCCCAGTTTTCCTTATATATACATTATTCAGATTTGAGTATTTTGTTCAGATATTGTTATCCGATCATGTTTAGAGACTCTAGACTCGTGACCCTAGATCTTTGGGTGATTATTCAATTTAGTTTTATTGTTGATAATGATATTCAGGTCATTGATTTGAGGTTCATGCTCGGGATGAGAGTGTAAATGGTCGGGCTTGCCTAGCAGTTGTGTTGGGTGCCATCACGACCGGGATTGGGGTCCTGACAAGTTGGTATCAGAGCCTAGGTTACTAGGCCCATGAGTCTTGAGCCGGTTGGTAGAGTCTCGTGTATCATTACGGGGACGCGTTTATTTATCCTCGGGAGGCTGCAAACCTTTAGGAAACACTTCACATTTCTTGGAATTCTTATCATGCGTACTTGATTCAGCTTGAGATATAATTTTTGAAATTCCTTCCATACGTGTGTGTACGCATCGAGCGCTCAGTAATATGATTGCCTTGATGGATTGTGATTCCTCGATCAAGGGACGAGATATAATCTCCATGAGTTCATATTGGGCCAGTCGGGAGGATTTGAGGCCAGATCTTTCTCTATGACATGAACACCAAGGTGCTGATTTTGTGAACTGGCATTATGAAATTTCGTATGATCAGTATTGTCCCTAAATGTGGAAATGGCAGCATAATAATGTACGACCTGTCAGGTGTTAGATCATTATTGTAATCTGTTGTGTAGCCCCAAACTATGGGCGTGGTGAATATTTATCATATCTCTTAGTTGGAAGGTAAAGTGCCTTACGTATAGTAAAACGAGTTTAGAGTCAGGAAAGACTAAAGCGATTATGTTATGTGTATCCCGGTGGAGGGTGTTGTACCGAAATGCTAAATTGAGGCGATGTAGGTGGGTTGATTCTGATGTGTAATTGAAGGGTCCTTGATATATGTTATGATTCGAGTAGGTGCAGCGCATGTCCAAGTATCAATTGTGATAATATGATTCGTATAGTTGAGATTCAATGTTGTTGAAATACATTGTGATGTCTTGTTGAGTCGTGAATGTATTGTTAGAATGGTTTTGTGATTCTCTGGCAGGTGGATAGGCCAAATTACAAGGAAACTCTGTCGAAATTTTTGAAAACTTTGGGACTTAGGAAAATATCCGTCACCTTGAGAGTAGGCTTAAATGTTGAGTGTGAATAAATGCAAGAATTGCAGAAGAGTTAAGGTCTCTGATAATTCGAGTCTTTGTCAATCTTGTAAATGACTTGAGTTCAATCTCACTGTAACATTGTGGCATCATTTGAGTTAAGAATGCTATGAGGGGCTAAAAGTGCTTTGATGTATGGCTCCGAGCCATGTTGGGGAGGTTGTTATTGATTAACTGATTGCACTGTTGTGTGCTATGTTGGTTCTGTCTCTAAGTATGTTGGGAAAATTTTGATAAAGGTTATGGTGTTTCGTAGATGTGAAGAAAACCTAGGATGATTTGAACTGTTGTTGGTCAAGAATGTTCGGTGTATAGAAAATAAAGCTAGCTAAGTGCATATGTATGTAATCATGTCCTGCATTGTCAGAGTTGTAACAAGGCACGAGTGGTTCTGTTTAATAAGACAGCTGAATTATAATTGAATAAGGGTGAATGACGCCCGAGAATAGCCTTGCGGTGTTCAAGTCTTTGCTTGTAACAGTAAGGTGTCTTAAGATTGTGTATGTGGCTAAAGACGATGGTTTCGTTAGAAGGGATCAAGACTTGTGTTATATTATGTGAATAATGGGATTCTATGTATCCGTATTGGTATGTAATGATAATGAATTCCAAATTACAGGAAGTTCTTCAAAATAAAGCGTTGTAGAATGTGGTACTTCTGGGAAAAATTGAGAGAGTATTCAGCAGCCTGTGAGCCTTAGACCGTGTAGTCTTGTGTATGAGTCTCGTGTGGTAACATGAGTTGAGATATGTAGTGCAACAGTAAAGGCTAATACTAAGTTAAAGAGGATTCAGAAAGGAAATTGAGTAAATGGAACAACTTGTTAATAAATTGAAATGGTGTGATAAACATACGATTAATTCCTGGTATGTGTTCGACGTAATGAGACTCGCAGATATTGTGCAACAAAGCTCTTGAGTGCTGGCAGTTGCGTAGCTCGATGTGGGTAAAAGGACTCAGTCCTGGCACTTAAAGTTATGCAATGAATTGGAATAAAAAGTTTATGATGTGTTCTACCGTGATTTGAAAGTGAGTATATTCCTGTTGGTATGCGAAGCTGGGAATGTGTAATGAGCTTTCCTCTGTATGGAATCATAAAAGTCCTTAACTAATTGTTGAGTGCATCGATATTTGCGGCGTAGGAAAGGGATAGAAGTTTCCATGTTATCTTAGTGTGGTATGGTATATACGTTGTGCCATGGGAAGTTGATAATGGCATGTTCAAGGTTTTGAGATCAGTCCCTAATATATGGGAAGTCATTAAAAATTATTGAGCCGCGCGAGCAGGTGCAGGTGATTTAAGAATTGATCTTTCTGGTGATTAAGGAAAAATGGTACTGCTATTCTAGTGATATGGCAGGGTATATGGTCAAAAAGGACAAGGTAATGTAAACTGATAATATCTAGTGGTATGGGGGTATTCTCTTGTTGGATCGACTGTGATGATTGAGTTGTTGATGGCATAGGGAAATTTCGGAATGACTTTTGTTGTATGAATGGATGCTTGATGTGTGTTATGTATTCGTATAGTGGAGTGCGGAATCAGGCATAGTAATTCATGTGTTATATAGGTGATGGAGACTAGAAGTTTTCGTAATCCGCCTATGCAGTGGTTGTATATCATGTGTATCGGCAACGTATAGCGATCATTGAAAATTGGAAGCCCTCATAGGTCTCTCTTAGCTTGCTATGATGAAAGTGGGTTATGATACTTGATTGCAGACTGGTTGTCATAAGTCAGGTCGTCTAGACTAATGTGATATGGACTATGTTGGATGTATTTCTTGTGGCCGAGCTTGAGGCCATATATGTTTATTGTAATGAGCAATTTGACTCGGTGTGCACTTCTTTTGCGAGGTTTATGCGTGGATCGGGTGGCACGCCGCCAAGGGTTATTTGGATCGGGTGGCACACCGCCATAGTTATGGTATCTGGATCGGGTGGCACGCCGCCACGGGTATGTTATTTTGAGCAGGTTGCACGCCGCAACCATGTGATTTGGAGAATAGTTTTTCCATATGTTACATGGTGTACTATATTTCTTAGTCTCTGAGGAAAGTCAGTGTTTGGTGTCGCTCGGTGAATGGTGCATCGGTTACGTCCTTACAAGATTTGATGGCGTATATTAATTGTTTCACCGTGGGTGAGATTGATCGCTTGAGTTCAGGACTAAATCTCAGCGTGGCTGACTGTTTTGAGCATGCTGACTTGAGGTGCTTTAGGAGTAATAGTGTTTGGATGGAATCATTAGCAGTGGCAAGACCATGCGAAGTTATGACCTTTTGAGGAGGATTCGGGCACTCTAATTCTATGATGTGAGATGAGATCTCAGTTATGTGTTGTGATGGTATTGAGGAATTTGAATTACTACTCTTTTGTTGAGGTGGTTGTCATGATTTGAGTATGTTCAAGCATTTCTTATTGGAGCCTATGTTTTGCTCGTCGTGGCTTAGGCCGGTGTTGAGGTGTCATATCACCAGTGTGGGGTGTTATAATCGAAATGATCATTGGAGCCATTAATGAGTGCGAGCATATGTGATTTCAGCTGGTTAGAAGGGTAATATCGATGCTTGGCTACAAAATCCATTGTAGTATCAGTTAAAAGGGAGAGGGGCTCATAAATGGATGACATGAGAAATGGATTCGATATATCGCGTGTTTCAGCTACCGTGGGCAAGATATGGAGGTATTGGGAATAGGATTTTAGCTAATGAAAAAGGTTTTTCAGTTAGTATTTGGTTATTGTGGGAAATTGTTGTGATTAGAGGGCATCGTCTCGAGTGATTGGGTCGTTTGATACATTATGTGATCTCACCGAAGTGGTGAATATGGGCTATTACAGTTGTATCATGTGTATCCTGAGTATAGACGGGGGATTCGGAATTGGGATATACTTTTGGAAAGTGCTATGTGCTCTATGTTCCAGATGGACTGTGTAAGTTCAGCTATAGTGTGTTATCGGACTTATGATGGACAGGGTGACGTGGTACCACCCCGCATATATACTTGGTAAGGTCAGTCAACTATTGCGTTACTTCTAGTACACTTCTGGATACGCTCGAGGATTAGCGTTTGTTTAAGTTGAGGAGAATGTAATGACTCGGCCCGTCGTGATGGGAACTACCACCCCGTTACTTTGTATTTATACGTTTGCTACTTCTATACTAGTGTTAGAATCTATCAGGTGAGTTAGGAGTAATTTTGGTTGAAAACGAGGCAAATAGCCTTTTTGGAATGGACCTTGAATATGAAAAGTCAACCAGGAGTTGACTATTTAGTTAGAGGGCTTGAAATTGGATTCTGATGATTCGATTAGTTCCGGCAGGTTATTTGTGACTTAGGGGAGCAATCAGGATTGAATTTGGAGGTACGGTGTAGAAATAGGCTTGAATTGGCTAAGGTTGAGTTTTGGCGATAACCGAACGGTAGGTGATATTTAGATCCGGGGGTCGGAATGGAATTCGACAATTTCTGTAGCTTCGTTATGTGATTTTTGATATGTCTAAAATTTTCAGGTCATTCGGACGTCGTTCGGTTGGGTTTTTGATTGAATTTTAGTTTCGGTAGTTTCGAAGAAACTTAGGCTTGAATCCGTGTGAAAATAGTGATTTTTATGTTTAGGGTGGTGTTTTTATGATTGGAACAAGTTCGTATCATGTTTTGGAGTATGTTGGTGGTTTTCGTTGGGGTCCCTGGGGCCTCAGGATGAATTCGGACCATCATCCGGGCATTTGAAGCTTAGAGAAAACTGCAGAAAATTGCAGGTTTGTGCAGCAGGCATTAAGCCTTCGCGTTTGTGTGGCCCAGGTCGCGTTCGCAAAGGCATTGCTGGCTAAGGCATCGCGTTCGCAATCAGGCCGTCGCGTTCGCGTAGGCAAAGTTTGGTTGAGCTTCGCGTTCACGTCCCTAGAGGTCGCATTCGCGTAGGAGAAAGATGAAGACCATCGCATTCGCGTGAAGGGGAGACGCGTTCGCGTAGAAGGCATCCTGGTGGCTGAGGAAAATGTTCATCGCGAACGCATGGTGCAGTGTCGCGTTCGCGAAGAGTAAACGGGACTGTGCATCGCGGATGCGTGGGAGGTCACGCGAATGCGTAGAGTAAAATATTCAGGCAGTAAATTAAATTCCAGAAGAAGTGCAGTCGCGGATTCATTCACAAAAACACAAATTTTGAGCCCTAGAGAGTGAAACTCACGAGAAATTGCTGGGGATTCATAGGAGGTATGTTTCTTGACTCAAAAACACGATTATATGGTAGAATTAACATCAAATTTCATGAATTTGGGCACAAACTGTGAAGAATTATAGCCTAGGTATTGAAATCAAAAATTCTACTTTTGAAAGGCCATTCGAACTCCGATTTCGATAAATTTTATATGCACGGACTCGTGGCGAGACGAGGATCACGTTGGTACTAACTTCGGAATTTTTCGAGCAGTGGCCCTGGGGTCTGGTTTACCAACTTGGTGTATTATCACGTATTTCATAAAATTGAATTGTGTTATGTTTCTTTGGCCCGTAATTGATATAATTGTTGTGGTTTGACTAGATTCTATGCACGAGGCAGTGAATTCTAAAGGAAAAGGCATTGCGGATGAGTCTTTGACCGGCTAGAGGTGACTTGTTTGTGTATGTGGTAGAGTGAGGGTTCGAAACCCCGGCTTAGCACATTGTGATGGTAGTAGGGCGTGGTTCGCACCACGTGGAAGGTGCGGGATTGATTGTGACGGGGGATTGAGACTTAGTCCATCCCGAATAAGAATAATATGATACATGTGATTGACACACACTGTGTTTGATATGATTTTGGGCGGTAAGCCCAGTTTGGGGCCTTGTGTCGACCTGCAGTATTCCCTAGGGGATAATGATATATGTGATAGCTATACTTGCTTAATCACTAATCTTAGTCCCGATTTGAAATCACCGTATTGAAATGCTAAGTCACCTATTTTGGGAAAATTAAATAATAGTTAAAATATTTTCATAATTAATGAACTGGAATCAGGAAATAAATAATTGGAGCTGTTGTGTGACTTATATGGTTGTTGTGGACTGAGGATGGATTGGGCTGCACGCCGCAGCGGTATTGCGCTTGGGATGTAGGAGCCCCTCAGGAGTCTGTACACACACCCAGTGAGCTTCGTCGACGTTAAATGGATCAGGCTACACACCGTAGCAGTTATGTGCATTGCATTGCATTCTTTGTTTGTGGATTTTCTGTGATAGTGGTAATGTACTGTTGTTGTTGCTAGTTCGTAGGAGTAATCGGACTGTAGTTTAGCTTTATTTTGTGGTATTCTGTGGATTTCTTGCTTTCAGCTACTTGTATATATTTATTACTTACTAAGTACTTAATACTCACCCATACTCCCTGCACCTTTGTGTGGAGATTCAGGTACACAAGAGAGATATACGAGCACTCCAGCTTTTATCAGTATTTATCCGAGTTGCTGAGGTAGCTGCCGGCGTTCGCAGGACCTGGCTTATCTTCTTATCCTAGTTTTCCTTATATATACATTATTCAGATTTGAGTATTTTGTTTAGATGTTGTTATCCGATCATGTTTAGAGGCTCTAGACTCGTGACCCTAGATCTTTGGGTGATTATTCAGTTTAGTTTTATTGTTGATACTAATATTCAGGTAATTGATTTGAGCTTCATGCTCGGGATGAGAGTGTAAATGGTCGGGCTTGCCTAGCAGTTGTGTTGGGCGCCATCACGACCGGGATTGGGGTCGTGACAGACTGCGGGTTCAATTCTTGAAGATCCCGGACTTGTTGATTTGTACTTTATTGTGTTGATTTCTACTTGTTAGTTTAATGGTAGACGGTTGCAGTATTTATTTCATTGCTGTTATTTCAGTCTAACTCTTATTATGAACTGCTCGATATTATTATTATCATTATTTTATTATTTCTCGGTAGGGCCCTGACCTTGCTCGTCACTACTCCATCGAGGTTAGGCTTGGCACTTACTGAGTACCACAGTGGTGTACTCATACTACTCTTCTGCACACTTTTGTTGTAGAGATCCAGGTACATTAGATCAGGCACATTACATGTGATTTAAGAGCACTTTCAGGAGACTTGAGGTATGATCTGCTACGTCCGCGGATTCGGAGAGTCCCCTTCTATTCTTATTAGTGATATAAGTTATTTCCCTTATTTTCATTGTATAGACTTTCCCGATATATAGAGCCACAGTTGTACTCTTTCTTAGTCTGTGTTGCCCGTGGGTTTTCGGGTCTTGGTAGTATGTTTCCTTCTGGCATTCGGCAAAGTGTATGTGCCGAGCGGCACTTATTATATTTAATTTTCATTATTCCGCTGTTATAATAACTTTTGTTCATATGAGTTATACCTTCAGCATCGTGTTAGGCTTACCTAGTCAAGAAGACTGGGTGCCGTTGATATTGGTCTAAATTGTGCAATATAGCCCATATATATATGCTTTAAATTAAGAAGAAATTACTGTCATATGATTATAATTAATGATAAAATTAGCTCTAATTGTGATTTTATTGTTTCACAGGAGTTAATTATGCATGTGAGTGTTTATAATGATAAACAATGTGGAAAAATTGAGCAAAAGAAGACCAAAGAGCATATACCCCACTAGCGCGGGCACTAGCGTGGCCATAAGCTTGCCCGCGCTAGTCCAAAAGTCCGGACCAAATCTTACCTCACTAGCGCGGGCACTAGCGTGGCCATACGCTTGCCCGCGCTAGTCCAATTCTGGAAATGCATTATTGAGTTACTATTTTGTCAACTAAGGGTGGATTCCACTATGGGATAAAACAAAGATAAGGTGCATAATGGAGAAAATCAGATTTTAACATTGTATTAGAGTGGATTTACACTATTCATTCTAGAGAGAACATTTTGAAGAGAAGCCATTGAAGTCCTCTTGGAGCTAAGCAAGAAATTGAAAATCAAAGCTTTGAAGTGCATCAAATTAAAGAGTTCATCTAAACTTTCATCTTGTATTCTTCTTTGTAGTATTTTAGACATCAATATTATTGATTTTAGTATGAACATGAGTAGCTAAACTCTCTAGTATTCTAGGGTCATGGATGTTAGTTGATCTTGTTATTTGAAGCTTGGATTGATTTTATTGAAGTTATTGATATGGGTTGTTTATTTGATTTTGATCTTAATTATTTTTACTGCGTAGCTAACAGTGAAATATTATCTACGAACTTTGAATTAAACTTGACAAAGGAAATTCTTGGTTGCAAATAAAATCAAATAGAACAAGATTTGAATCTCGGGCATCGAGTGAAGGATTTGCAATTAAGATAGATATATACTTAATTGCCTTGTTTGGTTAAATAATAAGAGTTTGAAATGCATTCTTGTTAATATTAATATCATAGAAATATAGATATTGATTTAACTTGGATAGATTCATAAGAACTTGAAAGATTCTTATGAATATTATTAACCTTATAATCAATAATCCGGATAATTAAATAAATCAATTCTAAGTAGAAAAATAGCATGATTACTAGCAAGTCCATGGCCCTGGAATATATTTGTCCAAATTGTTATAAACATAAATTGTAATTGGTGTAGTAATTTTGCCTTGAATTATTGTTCTATTATTACGAAGTTTTAGATACATCTTGTGATAGTCTAGCTTGAATTGATAACAAATTTAGTCTAAATCAGTCAATAAATTAATCACAATTCCTCGTGGGAATGATACTCTACTTACTACTATATTAATTGTCGATCGCGTACACTTGCGTGAGTGTTTTGGTCGCAACAAGTTTTTGACGTCGTTGCCGGGGAATTTGAAATTAGCTCCTTGACTGTTTTATTATTTTGTAGTTGTTAATAGAAAATACAAAAAGAAATTTTCATCTATTTGTTTGTGTTATATAGGTTCTTCTCTTGAATGCGGAGGAGCAGAAGCATAAACAATCTCTTCTCATTTGATCCTGAAATTGAAAGAACAATTCATAGAACAAGGAGAGAGTGGGAAGCTCAATATAAAACAGAAGGAGAGTTGAACATTCAAATTCAACCACAGCCAACAGTGATGGCAGGAAATGAGGAACGAGCGGTGATTGAAGCCGCAAGACCCAGTCTGGCTAATATGACTCAGGCTATTGTGAAGCCTGATATTATTGGGCATTTTGAGTTGAAACAATATATGGTGTAGCTGATTCAGTCTACAGGGCAATTTGTGGGTCTACCTCATGAAGATCCACAAAGACATATTCAGAATTCTTTGGAAATTACGGATACTTAGAATTATCCAAATGTTTCCAAGGATTATGTACGGCTGACACTTTTTCCCTTTTCTCTGCTTGGGGAAGCTAAAGAGTGGTTAAACAAGGAACCATCAAATTCAATCCGCACATGGGATGATCTAGCAAGGAAGTTCTTAATCAAGTTCTTTCCTACTAAAAAGACAAAGATGCTGAGGAGTCAAATTCTTGGGTTTGAACAACGCTCTGGCGAAACACTTCGTCAAGCTTGGCAAAGATACAAGAAGCTACTTAGGGACTGCCCTCATCATTGTAAAACAGATGAGGTGTTAGGTCATACATTTGTTGATGGGTTAGATGATGCTTCAAAAATGAATCTTGATTCCGCTTGTGGAGGAAGTTGCATGACAAAATCTTACACGAAAATCCAACTCTTGTTAAATACATTCACTTCAAATGATAATAACTGGCAAGGTGATGGAGATTCCAGAAAGGCAATGAAACAAAAATCAGCAGGGTTGCTTGAGTTGGATGATGTATCGGCAATGAGAGCTGAAATTGCAAGACTATCCAACCAGATGACAAGGATGACAATGCAACAACCTCAACCCATGCAACAGTTGCAACAAATGGCTATTTGCTGTGAAATGTGTGGTGATAGCCATACAAGTGATATGTGCCCAACGAATCCAGAATCTATTTATTATGCGGGACAACAAAACAGAGGCCCAACAAATCAGCACGCACAGTATGGAAATTCCTACAATGCAAATTGGAGGAATCATCATAACTTCTCATGGGGAGGAAATCAGCAAAATCCAAATCACTACAGCCCACAAGGGGGTTTTAATCAACCTCAGAGACCACCTCAGTAGGTGGAAGAAAGTACAAATGATTTGCTGAAAAAGTTGTTGATCGACAATCAGCAGCTCAGAACTGATGTTAGGAATCTTGAAAGGCACGTGGGGCAGATAGCAACGAACCAGAACACTAGGCCTATAGGATCTCTTCCCAGTGACACAGAAAAGAACCTATAGGTAAGTGTTATAACACTTAGAAGCGGGAGAGAACTTGAGGAAATATCAAAGAAAAAGAAAGAGAAATTTGTGCCTGAGGGAGAATTGATCCCTAAATTTATAAATGATCCAAAGAAGACTACTGAAAGTCTTGAACCCGTGGAAGTCCCAAGACCACCCCCACCTTTTCCTCAAAGATTACAAAAGAAGAACGATGATCGAATGTTCAGTAAATTTCTGTCCATGTTGAGCCAAGTTCAATTAAACATTCCACTTGTTGATGTACTTTGAGAAATCCCTAAATATGCTAAGTACATCAAAGATATAGTGGCTCATAAAAGGAGATTGATTGAATATGAAACAGTCGCACTTACTGAAGAGTGCACTGCCAGGGTACAAAACAAGCTTCCACAAAAGCTTAACGATCCCGGTAGTTTTACAATTCCTGTGCATATTGGGGATATCGATGTAGGCCGGGCTCATTGTGACTTGGGGGCGAGCATAAATTTAATGCCCTTGTCATTGTTCAAACAATTGGGTTTCGGAGCTCCTAGACCAACCACTGTGATGTTGCAGTTAGCAGACAGGTCCATAGCACACCCTGAAGGGGTGATAGAAGATGTATTGTTGCAGATTGGGAAATTCATCTTTCCTGCAGATTTCATTATTCTTGATTATGAAGGAGATGAATTGGTGCCAATCATTCTAGGTCGACCTTTGCTAGCTACTGGTGATGCGATTATTAAAGTGAAAGAAGGGAAGATGATTTTAAGGGTTGATGATGAGGAAGCGGTGTTTAACGTATACAAAGCAATTCAACTTCCTTGTCAATATGAGGAACTTTCTATGATATCTATGATTGAGAATGATGAACAAAATTGTAATTCAAGTGTGTTTCTCAATGACTCATTAGCGAAAGCACTTACAATATTTGATAATTTGGCAACTGATGAAGAGGTTGAAGAGATGATGTACATCCTTGATACATCTTGTGCATACTTGCAAGGGACATATCCTTTTGAACCGTTGAACAGGCCACATGGACCTCCTCCAAAGCCATCAATTGAGGAAGCCCCGAAATTGGAGCTAAACCACTACCATCTCACTTGCATTATGCTTATTTGGGTAGTTCTGATACATTGCCTGTTATCATTTCTTCTGATTTATCTGAATTGCAGGAGGAAAAATTGTTGAGAGTATTGAGAGAGCACAAGAGAGCCATTGGGTGGACAATGTCAGACATAAAAGGTATTAGTCCTGCGTTTTGCATGCATAAAATCCTAATGGAGGAAGGATACAAACCAAGTATAGAACACCAACGCCGCCTCAATCCTAACATGAAAGAAGTGGTAAGGAAAGAGGTGATCAAATGGCTTGATGCAGGTATTGTATTTCCTATCTCTGACAGTAAGTGGGTGAGTCCAGTTTAGTGTGTTCCTAAGAAGGGGGCATAACTGTGATAGTTAATGATAATAATGATTTAATACCAACAAGAACTGTCACATGGTGGAGAATTTGTATTGATTACAGAAAACTGAATAATGCCACCAGGAAGGACCACTTTTCTCTCCCATTCATGGATCAAATGCTTGATCGATTGGCCGGCCAAGAGTATTACTGCTTCCTGGATGGTTACTCTGGGTATAATCAAATAACTATAGCCCAGAGGACCAAGAGAAGACCACTTTTACGTGTCCTTATGGCACGTATGCGTTCAAAAGAATGCCCTTTGGTCTTTGCAATGCACCTGCGACATTTCAAAGGTGTATGATGGCCATTTTCACTGATATGGTCGAGAGATTTGTAGAAGTATTTATGGATGATTTCTCTATTTTCGGATGCTCTTTTGATAAATGTTTAACTAACCTCGATAAAGTGCTAGCCAGATGTGAAAGACCAACTTGGTCCTGAACTGGGAAAATGCCATTTCATGGTAAATGAAGGTATTGTCCTAGGACACAAAGTGTCCAAGAATGGATTGCAAGTAGACAAGGCAAAAGTGGAAGCAATTGAAAAATTGCCCCCACCCATATCTGTTAAGGGCATACGCAATTTTCTAGGCCATGCAGGATTTTATCGAAGATTCATTAAAGATTTTTCAAAAATTTCATCTCTTCTTTGCAGGCTCCTTGAGAAAGATACACCATTCAAGTTTGATGATGCTTGTCTGAAGGCATTTGAAGAGCTTAAAAGAAAATTGGTCTCTCCACAAATCATTGTTGCTCCAGATTGGGAATTGCCTTTCGAATTAATGTGTGATGCACGTGACATAGCCATTGGTGCTGTGTTGGGACAGAGGAAGGAGAAAATTTTTTACTTCATTCATTATGTGAGCTGAACTCTAAATCCCGCTCAAATGAATTACACTATCACAGAGAAAGAATTACTTGCAAGTAGTATGGGCATTTGACAAGTTTAGATCCTACCTAGTAGGAACTAAAGTCATTGTCTATACTGACCACTCATCTATCAAGTATCTATTTGCAAAGAAAGATGCAAAGCCAAGACTAATCCGATGGGTTCTTCTTTTGCAGGAATTTGACCTGGAGATACGTGATAGAAAAGGTACTGAGAATCAAGTGGCAGATCATTTGTCCAGATTGGAAAACAGAAGTCATGTGATTAAAGGAGACTCAATAAAAGAAACGTTCCCAGATGAACATCCGTTGGCCATCACATCTAATGAAACTCCATGGTATGCTGACTTTGTAAATTATATTGCAAGTGGAGTGATGCCATCAGAAATCACAACGGATCAAAGGAGAAAATTCTTCCATGATGTGAAATCATATATGTGGGACGAGCCCTTTCTCTACAAACAATGTGCTGACCAATTGGTAAGAAGGTGTGTTCCTGAAGAAGAAATGAATGCCATCTTGCATGACTGCCATTATTCTTCATATGGAGCTCATCATGGTGGAGATAGAACATCACAAAAGGTTCTCCAATTAGGTTTTTACTGGCCATCCTTATTTAAAGATGCTCATGTGATTGTTAAAACTTCTGACAGGTGTCAAAGAACAGGTACAATCACAAAGAGAAATGAGATACCTTTGCAGAATATTTTGGTGGTTGATGTGACGACCCGGCCCGTCGTCACGGGAATTACCACCCCGTTATGTTGAAATTGTATGTTTTATGCTTTTATATCGGTGTTAAAGTCTATCGGGTGAGTTAGGAGTGAATTGGATTGAAAATGAGGCATATAGCCTTTGTGAAGGAAACTTGAATAAGGAAAGTCAACCCGAAGTTTACTATTTAGTTAGAGGGCTCGGAATCGGATTCTGACGATTCGGTTAGTTTCGGGAGGTGATTTGTGACTTAAGGGAGCGATCGGAATTTAATTTGGAGGCCCGGTGTAGAAATAGGCTTGAATTGGCTAAGGTTGAATTTTGGCGAAATCCGAACGGTATGTGAGTAATAGATGTGGGTGATGACCAGCGGGTTCGAAACCCCGGTATACCACTTTGTGACGCTGTATAGCGGCGAGACACGCACACTCTTGAGAGTGCGGGGTCGATCATGAACTGGAGACTATATATTAGTCCGACCTGTTGATATTGTATTATTGGCTATTCTCGAGCCGTCGAACCTCCTTCTCGGATGGTTGCATATATATATATTGTGATAATGGCCACTCTTGAGCCGAGGAACCCCCTTCTTGGGCGGTTGAGTATACATGTGGGCCGTGAGCCAGTTATTGGATCCCGCGAGGATCGTTATCATTGTCTTATCATATAGACATGCTAGTTTACTACTAGTCCGTAGCTATTTCTGTTATTATGCTAATTCCAATCTCTGGAACTTGATATTACTATTTTCCAACTGAAAAATGATAAAAGAGTTTTCAAAAACTACTTTTGAGCTTGCGAGGCTGTATCTGCATATTAGCCGACTAGTAGTGGATCGGGCTGCGCGCCGCAGCGAGATATATATATGTTGTATCGGGCTGCACGCCGCAGGAATATCTCTATGAGATGTGCTTGGGCTGTAGGAGCCCCTCCGGAGTCTGAACCCCCACGGTGAGCACGGGTACCCAAAATTGGAGTCGGGCTACGCGCCGTAGCGGTCATATCATGCATTGCATTGCATTTAGCTACATCTGCTAGCTGTTATGCTATTTTGCTGGAACTTGATGGTACAGGTACAGTTGATATTAATTCTGTGACAGGGTATTTGACTACAGCTTTACATAGTGCTTTATTGCGGATTTCTTATCTCGCTGTCTTACCCTTGTTTATTACCACTGAGTCTGGCAGTACTCATTTTACTCCCTGCACCTTGTGTGCAGATCCAGGTACCTCTCAGCAGTGATCCAGTAGCTGTGCGAGGCGACATCTGTGGGATATACGAGGTAGCTGCAGAGTCCGCAGAACCCAATATTCCTTCTTACTGTCTTGATTTTGTATTGACTTTTCTTTCCGCACTTGGTATCGTGTAAACCTTTATAAACTCATGTTCAGTAGAGGCTCATGACTCTTGACCCTTCGGTCTATGGGAGTTAGTATATTTTGGGACTTGGTTTTCCCGTTTTCGTTATATGTATCACTGTTATTTCGTAAATCAATATGCTTAAATGGGTTAAAGAGAGCTTCTAGCTCCGTTGTTGATGTTGATTGGTCAGGCTGGCTTAGCAATGTGCTGGGCGCCATCACGACCGGATTTGGGGTCGTGACAAGTTGGTATCAAAGCTTAGGTTTACTAGGCCTCATGAGTCTTGAGCCGGTTAGTAGAGTCTTGTGGATCGGTACGGGGACGCCTGTACTTATCCTCGGGAGGCTGCGAACCTTTAGGAAAACTTCACTTTTCTTGAACTCGGTCGTGCGATCTTGTTGTTCTGAGAACTGAACTTCTATATTCTATTCTCTCGCAGATGGCGAGAACGCGAGCATCAGGACGAGGTGGACGACCTCCATTGCCACCTGTTAGAGGCCGTGGGCGCGGTCGTGCTAGAGGTAGAGGTAGGGCGGCCGAGGCAGTGCCAGCTGACCTGCTCGTTGTACCTATTCAGGGGCAGCCCCCAGTGGTTGATGTTCCAACAGCCCCAGCGCAGGCCCAGATGATGTTTATTGCTATTCTTGATCTTCAGGAGACTCTGGCCCAAATATTAACTGTGTGTTCCAGATTGGCTCAGGTAGTATCAGCTACTGCTACTGCAGCGACATCGCAGAAAAGGGGAGGTCAGCAGACCCCTGCACCTCGCACACCTGAGCAGGTGGTTCAAGGACTTCAGACACCGGAGGCGGTCCCAGTTCAGGTGCTTATGCCAGTTATTCCTCCAGCTGCACTAGCTACGGAGCATATGGTTCAGGTTATGCCCGGCGATGAGCAGCATCGTCTAAAGAGATTTGGTAGACTCCAGCCACCCCATTTCAGTGGTATTGAGGGTGAGGATGACCAGGGTTTCTTAGATAAGTGCCAGATGATGCTACGTACAGCTTGTATTCTCTAGTCCAGCGGGGTTTCATTCACTACTTTTCAGTTTACTGGTCCAGCATTCGATTAGTGGGAGGAGTTTGAGAGGCGTAGGCCTGCGGGAGCAGCACCTCTTACCTGGCAGCAGTTTTCTATTCTCTTCTTGGAGAAGTATGTACCTCAGTCCCGTCGTGAGGAGCTTCATCGCCAGTTTGAGTGGTTGGTACAGGGCGACATGTCAGTGACCCAGTATGAACTCAGATATACACAGTTGGCTAGGCATGCCACATGGATGACCCCGACTGATTGGGAGAGGATTAGGAGGTTCATTGATGGCCTCGGCTACTCCATTTGCATTCTTATGACCAGAGAGAGAGTTCTATCATCATCGTTTGAGCAGGTTATGGATATGGCATGCTCTATTAAGGCGGATCGTCGCCGGGAGTGGGAGGAGAGGGCATTCCCAGCAGGGTAGAGGTCGCTCATCTAGACCTTCTCATTCAGGCCGCCCAGAGCAGAGCGGAGGTTCTTATGGTCGTGGTCGACAGGGGTTTCAGCAGGGTCAGTCATCACTTAGTGCCCTTCCAGCCTAGAGTGCAACACCTACTTTTTCAGCCCAGGGTTCTTCTGCGGCGAGGGGTTCCCTTCAATCCCCTTCTCCAGCACCGGGTGCATGTTGTGAGTGTGGTGAGTTTGGTCACATGAGGAGACAGTACCCTCGACTCCGTAGGGACAGGACTCAGCAGAGGGATCAGCCGTCCTCTTCAGCACCACCTCAGGCTAGTAGAGGTGGAGGTCAGTCTTCTCGTGAACGCCCCAGAGGCGAGGAGAGATCTAGTGGAGGCCAGGCACAGTTTTATGCACTTCCTGACAGGCGTGATGCAGTTGCCTCCGATGCAGTGATTACAG